>JAVCKT010028541.1:0-17754 GCA_032273925.1 Rhynchotus rufescens
CTCGCGCGGAGGAGATGTGAAATGCATGAACGTAGCCGGCTGGGTTGCAGCGCGTTCCTTCTGCTTCTCGGTCGGTCTCTGCAGCGCTGAGAAGAGCGCTGCTCGCCGCGCCGCTGCTCGGCTCTGAACTGTGACTGTAAAGAGCAGGGGAACACACGCACGTTTCTTGGTGGCCCGTGAAGAACCTGGAGCTCCTGAGTTGGTCGGGCTGCAGGTGTTGATTGAAGAACAGCCGCGTGCTCAGCGCAGGTGAAAAGGAGCAAGGGGGTCGGTGGTGCGTCCGTGCGCTTGCCCCAGCCTCGCTGGGGTGAGCTGCCTGCAAAGGGGCCGGGGCTGAGCTGCAGCTCTCCTGGGGTAAGTGCGGCTGGGGTGCAGTCCCTACACCCCTAACCCCTCAGCCCTTTCCTGCGCTTTGCCTCTTCCCTCCCTGTTTACACCTGTGGGTGTAAATCTGCCCTTGGAGCAAGCTGGGATGTTTTCCATGAAGCTCCCCAAAGAAGGAAGGGGAGGAGGTGACAACCTCAGTGCCAGAGCCTGAGGCACCCGAGGTTGCTCTCTTGTCATTCTGGTGTTGGAGGTGACCTAAAAGCCTCAGGTCCTCTGAGCCTGATTTCTAAAATCCTGTAGTTTGCGTCAAGTTTGAACGACAGCTTTTCCTGCTGTGGTGCCAACAGAGGTGGTGTTTGAGGAGCTGCTAGGAGCGAGAAAACCAGGGGACTTCCAGCTTGCGCATGAGGGCAGCTGGCAGGGAGGCTGCGAGCCGGGGGCTGCTCGTGGGCGCTGCAGGCAGCCCCCCGGCTTCTGCTGCCCGTGTCCCAAGGGTCTCGGACAGGAACCGTCCATCAGCCGCCTGCGGAGCAGCGGGAGCGCAAGGGGAGCGCGGCCCCTTCCCGTGGCGGGGCCGCCTGCCTCCCTCCCTGCCTGCCCCACGTGCCACCAAGAGCCCGGCCGCGAGCGGTGTCCAGCGGCACCCAGCCTTCCTGGCCCGCTTTACTGCCTTCTTGTGAATGGGGTGTCTTATTTACCCAAATCCCCGCTTCTCGTAGGGGCAGTTCAGCGCGCGCCCGGCGCTTCTCCCGGGCGGTTACGAGCCTGGGCAGCAGTAGGTCCAGCCCTTGGCAGAGAGGATTTCATCGTTTGCACCAAGATGAAAACTTGCGCTCTTGTATAACTGCTTTATTTACAGGCTCCTTCCTGATTACTCATAAGGTTCCTAAAACCACATCTGATTTTTTTTTTTTTTTTTTTTTTTTTACTGATCTGCTTGTTGAGTTTTCTCTTCCCCTCTCTCTTTTTCTTTCTTTTTTTTTTTTTTTTCCCCTTTCTTAATCTATCACAAAAGCCTTTGCAGAACAAGCTTTTCCATTCCCTTTCTGCGGTTCTGGATTTACTGTTGCAGCACTTAAATTCTTAGTCCTCTTTGAGGACTTTCCTTTTTTTTTTTCTTTTTTTTTAAGTAGGGCATAAAGTAAGTGGTCTCTAAAAGCAAGATAAACAAAATCAGCTGATATCAAACAGGCTTTAATAACAAAAAGGTGAGTTCTTTTCTCTTGTTTTGTTCTTAGTCATCTATTTTGACCAGTAATGAATAGAAAACCACACTGAGAGCTTTGTAACACACGAAGAAAATGGGTGTTCTTGGTTTCCGCCAATACAAATGACTCATCAGTATCAGTAGGGCTTCTACTTCTAATAATAAAACTGTGGAAGACCTTTAAAACGTGTGGTTTTGGCCCCTGCTCTTAGTGAAAGGTTGGAAAATGTTACTTTGAGCTTTAGAAGGGAGAGAAAAGAGAAAAAAAAAAAAAAAAAAAAAAACACCTTGTTTTAACGATTTGCTGCGCAGCAGTGAAAGACCTCAAACCTCCAAAAAAACCACCCCTGGTAGTAGTTTTTGGTTGTGATGTTAAAATCCGCCCCTGCAGCGGGTGCCGGTGACGCTTGGCCCCGGTGTCAGAGATGCCCATCTGGGAAATGGGATCTCTGTACGTGGAGTGGGGGCTGACCTGGCGCGCGGGCTCCTCTTGCTGCTGCCGTTCTCAGCCTCTGCTCCTCGCACGTCAGGAGAGGGTGACGATGCCGCGGGGCGACCTGCGTGGCTGCTGGGGCCGAGGGCGGGCGCTCCCCACAGGGAGGCAGAGAGAAAATGTGGATCGGAGAGTAAAGGACGCCTGGCAGGACGGACGCGCGTGCTCTTGCCGGGGAGAAGGTGAACGTTTCCCACTGCTGAAAGCGATACTCAAAAAGAAAAGGCAAAACCGGAAAGCCGTCTATTAAATTCTTGGGGTTTGAGTAATGGATTTCAAACGTTGCGGCGCCCACGGAGCTGTTCACCTCCGAGGCTGAAGCTTTTTGTGCAGGTTGTGCTGTGCGTTCTGCAAGGGTGCAGCAAAGCAGCCCTGGGCGCTCGAGCTCCTGCGAGGTGCAGATTGCAGGGAGGGCTGTGTTCTCGTACCGCCGAAACGTGCCCCCCGTGCTGGTGTGCCAGAACAAATGGGGATTCTCTCTTTTGCAAGGTGTTTTGCTTGTAGTGCTAGTCCAATTAGCGTATCCTGATACGCTCCATTAATTGATGGTGTTGCTGCCTGCTTTCAAGTTGTCTCTGCTGTGGGATTTAAAGATCATGAGTGAGTCGGTGCTAATCCTTTCTTCCACGTTCGTGAAAATTTCAATGCTTAGGAAGTGTTTAGTTTGCCTGTTGTTGCAATATTTATGCTAGTAAGTTATTCCTTATAAGGATATTACAAGTCTGCATTGCTTATTATTCCTATTTTAAAAACAGAGTGTGCTTAAAAGCATAAAGATCCATTCTGGGGCAGATCCTCAGCAGATCCAGTGCTGTTGAAGCTCCCTCAATACCAGTGGGCAACGCTTACCACCAAGTGTTTAATTTGATTCTTTCTGAAATATCTTGGCTGTGTTTGCTAGTTTCTTGTGTAACTGAACTGACGGACAGTCTTTATCTTGTCGCTGCTCACTGGGAAAAGCACGCTAAAAATAGAGTGGCAGAAGCCTATGGAAATGTAACTTTGATACGTGTGAAAATCCAGTTGTTTGTTACATGGCAACAATATGAGGGACTTTCTTATTTTTAGACTGGTTTAGAGGAAAAGGCGAGCTGCCATGCGAATAGACTTGAAGTCATCTTGGAGAGTTCTTACTGAAGCCTACAGAGTAATACTCAGTAAGGAGCTGCCAAAGAGGTGCCTGCTTTTGTTCCGAGTTCAAAAGGATGTAGGCTCGGTGGTCCGATTCCCACTTGTTTTCAGGGAATGGTGCCATCAGAAGTGCCACAAAGGTCGGATCGTAAGTGAATAACCTGTCTAAATCTCAACCATGTCCTGAACTTTGCTGGCTTGGAAATGGGGCTCATGCCCCAAATCCCTGAGGACTGTTCCCAGAAAGGGGGTTAGGCCTCATGACTGTCTGAGTTTGAGATTCCTCTCCTGCCTTTGCGCGTGGACCCACCTCATCCCGCGTGGGCGGTGGTGGGAGCCCAGCTGCTCGCCGTCATTCCCGTGGTGCCTGCGCTAGCTCGCTGGCTTCCCGCGGTGCCCGAGGAGGACACGGGTTGGGGAGAGAGCGGAGGCCTGTCCGAGTGAACCGGACAGTGGGTTTCGGGAGCGCCCGGTGCCCTGTCCCCAGCTCCTCTGGGACCAGCTCCGTGTGTTATCCAGGGCACGGGCGGAATCGCGCAGCCCCTCTTGGGCGAGCGGCTGCGTGGGGGCTGCCTCCCGAGGGTCACGCCCGGCACACTCCTTTCTGCAGGAAAAGGTCCCAGTGCAGCCCACAGCCCCGCTCCAAAGCTCGCTGCCGGCACGGGAGCTCCGGGTGTGGAGCAGGGCCGTTCCATTGGCAATGGGCAGTTGCGAGAAAAGTGCAAACACTCAAACAGGACTCGGTCAGACAAGCCTCCCTCTTCTCTCTGCAGTCTCTGCTAAATCTCTTCACTCCGCAGTCGCTGTGCTAAAGTGCACTCTGGTGCAAACTGCCCTTGCCGTCCAACCTGACAGAGTCATTGGTATTCATGCCACAGCTGTGAAGCATCCTCAGAAATTCAGATTTTTTTAAACCTGGGCTTATACCTGAGCATATGGGGAGAGTGGAAAGAGTGGGTTAGACCCAGAGAGATTTTTCCTCCACCCTTCTCTTCAGCCCTGGCTGATTTTGTGACAGTTTAATGAGTAAATCCCCAGACTGCTGCCTCCCCTCCGCTCTGGCCTTGACCAAAAGCAGTGGGGTTTATGCAGGGCTGGATGCTGCCTGTGCATTAGGCCAGCTCCTGCCTAGGACTGCCCTAGCTAAATTAAAATATGTGTAGACTTAGATGAGGTCACACTCTCAAACAGGGAAGCCTAAATTCTGCTTCACTTTGGCTTTGGGTAAGTTGTGTGCCCGAGGTGAGATGCTCCTGTGTATAGAACCTATGACCTGCTAAATGCTTCTGATGCCTCAGTGGTTTGACTTCATTTCTAACCCTCTATTTACTCCTGTAACTGTTTTAAAATAATGTGTGCTGAGGGGAAACACGGTGCAGAACTGTTGTTACAGAAAACAAAACGTATTAAGAGCATTAAAGTAGTAGTGTATGTCAGTGAACTAACCTGAATGTAAGGCTCACGATAAATCATAAATTTGTTGTGCAGTTTGTCATAGTTGAAAGTTCACAGGCAGTGCAAATATAAACATTCTGCAAGGAAATTTCTTGTTTGTCTCCCCCCCCCCCCTTGTTCTTCTTCATTTTTCTTATGCTAGACTAAAAGTAGCGTCAATGATTCACTCCGTAATCTGTTTCTTGGACAGTTAGTCATCTGCCAATTTGTATTAACTTTCCACTTTGTTCATAAAGTGAGTAATGTTCAATGCACTAACCACCAAATCCTGAGTTTAAAAAGCTGTAAGCATCCTTAAAATAGCCTCCAAACTTTCTCTTTAGAGTTTCTACCACTCTGTAAGATCAAAGCCAGCAGGATTTGGCGTGTGATGCAGCAGAGCTGCAGCCTAATTGTTTTGTCTAGCCCTGCTTATTAAATCAAAACTCAAGGCTGCAAATGTAATACACAAGCTCGATTGCGCACCGACCCGTGTGTTACTTGTGTTCCTTAATCAGTATAATATTTCTTGTTTCTCTTCTCGGCTCCTGCTTCCAGCAGATAAATAAGGCCTCCTTTTTTTCTGCTCTCCCCTATTGATTGCCGCTGCTTTATTAATGCATATTGTCCCCTATCTCACCAAATTGTGATGCTATCAGGAATCGTTGAGTGCAAGTAGCTTTGTCTTGCACAGACAACCGGCGCTCATATTAGGCGGCTCCTGCAAGTGTTTTTGTTGCTTTTCATCTTCCTTGGTGGGGAAGAAAGAATAGAGGGGGAAAAAAAAGAGAGACTGCACTGTTGAAGTGTTATCCGTAGAGAATTTGAAGCTATAAAGCAATCGGGAGATATTTTGATCTCAAGGTGATGCCATCATTTCTGAAGAAGAGCACAGTACTTGTTTGAATGACCTGTAGCATTTTTTTTTTTCTTTAAACTACTTTTACCTTCTTGTGGAAACTGGAGTGCTGTGAAGAGTAATGAGGCCAGCAGCGGCGCTGGAGAACTTTACAGCACCAAAGCCTGTATGAGCTGTTCTGAAATGACATGAAAACTCGGACTACAGCAGAGAAATGCAAAGTTAAGGAGGGACTTCAGTGCTACAGGAGCGTGTGTGTGTGCGTTGCAGGGGCATAAACATCAGCAGCAAAAATGCTTCGCTCGGCCAGGTGCTCTCTCTGTTCATTTTGCAAGCGCCTGTTCCCCCCTGCGCTGCACATACACCTGCACTCCGGGTCTCGCAGCAAACTTATCTTTACGTTTGTGATTTCTCTGTGTTGTGGATCTGTTTCTGATCTTGCAGCTTGGTAAGCAGCTGAAGTGGTGGGTGAAAAGGAAGAGCCTTCTGTCAGGGCCATCGCTGTGATCTGCTCACCTCCTTCTCTCTTGGGAGAAGGGTGCCAAAGCAGAAATGTGTTACAGGAAAAAAAAATTTCTTTGTTTTGATTAAAATGTAGGTAAAGAGGCATTTCTTTATTTCTAGAGTCAAATCCTAGTCCTTGTAAATGCCTGAAGCATCCAGATGCCAGGGCTCACTGGCACTGTGAAGAATTGCAGCTTCTGAAAGTTTTCAGTCCGACTTTGCACAGCAGGACCATTGGCACAGTTTGGTTTAAGCTCTGGCTGAACAGCAGGTTTTCTGGGACTAGCCCAAGAAGCCGCTGCTGGGCACCTGCCGCTCCTGGCTCCTTCGGCCGGGAAGAGACCTGGCGAAGAGACTTTCCTTGCCCCCCTCCTGCCTTCCATCTCTTCCACTCTAAAGTCTCTCTTTGAAAACGGCCCCAAGAGGCCGGGCACGTGTCGATGTGCCCGCTCGATCTGCAGAGCTCCGCGCTGGTCTGCGCCGTGTCGGAGCACACGTAGCCGGGCCGGGATTCTCCAGGGTATTTATAGGGCAGGTGTCTCCCGGGCACCACGCTCTGCAGGTTCCCCTCGCTGCGGGTGGGGAAGCCACAGGCTGCAGCGAGCGCCCGAGTGCAGCGCTTCACAAGTAGCTCTGCAGTGTTGGCTTTTTGTTTTTAACTCTTCTCCCCTCCCGGGGGCCTTTCCCGCACCCCCAGCAGCTTGAAACAGCTCAAGGAAGAAGAGTCGGTGTTGCAGAAGATGCAAATTGAATGAAGAGTTTCCAAAGGACACTTCTAAAGTAAAAATTGTTCATATAGGTGCAGCGTGAGGGTGAAGATCTGTCTTTTCCTTACTTGGGCTTCTCCCTGGCTTTGCCCCACCTTGCCTTACTGCAGAGAAGTTACCTCAGCCATGCGGCTTCATCTGAGCTGAGAGGAAATTTAGGTGGTTTTGGCTTTTTTTTCCTTTTTCCTTTTTCCTTTTTCTTTTTTCTTTTTTCTTTTTTCTTTTTTTTTTTCCTTAACCCTTGCTCAATTGCTAATGGAAAATTCTGGTCAAAAGGGCAGAATTTCCTTGCTTAATCTTAAACCCGCAGCTCGCGCTCCCCCGGCGGCCCTCCTGGTCATGCCCTGCTTACGGTCTTTTTCCAGTGCTGTGTAGGTGTGGGTCGGTGACGCGGCGGGGGAAAGGGCCGGGGAGGGACGGGCACCGAGGTGCCTCTCACCCCTCCGGCTGCATTTCTGCTTTATGTTTTATTATGATTCTCTTAAATAAAACTGCCTGCAAAAAAAACAAAACAAAACAAAACAAAAAAAAAACAGTGGTTGCAAGAAAATGCATTAGCCGCCGACCCTCCCCGTGTTGTGTTTTTCCACCTACGGTGGGTGCCCAGGGACTGGAAAGTCTGTGGGAGCGCGGCTGCTTCCTGCGAGGCCGCTACAGGTGCTCCGAGGAGGAGGAGGAGACGCGGGGTGCGACACCCGCTTCCTCTGGCGCACGCTGGAGCGCTGCTGTCACCCGCTCGCCTCCGGCTGTCTGCGCACACCCGGCGGCAGGTTGTGCTTGCGGTGGCTCTTCTCTGCTGTTGCTGATCTGCTGCTGGAGGTTTATGACTCAGGTTGCGGTTTAATATGCCCTTTTTTAGGTGTGTGAGTGTTTAAAATTATCTGGTGTTGCATTTCTTCCCTTTTTTTTTTTTTTTTTTTTTTGCCATAGCCTTTTCTGTCTTTGAAAGTTTCCACAACTTTCAGAAGCTAAGAAGCTTCATTAAAATAATAATAACAATAATAAACACTTTTCTCATATGGCTACAGGTGGCTACATGTATGTATGTTTTGCACTCAACGATAGCTTTTTTTGAGATGAAGTTGGTTAATAGCCTCTACTGTTTAAATATCCAGGCTGAAATATTGGGTAACTTCACATACACTTAAAACAAGAGCTTAAACATATAGAGTTTGAGAGTCCCCTGATTTAGGTGAAAAACCTTTGTGCATCGCAAATGCGGATTTGCTTCCTTCTGATTTTAAAATCAGCACTCGGGGGCCTGCAGTTTTCCCTTAGCTGTTTTCCTGCTTGCCGAGGGCTCCCATATTTGTTGAGAGTTCAACCCAGACATTCGTGTTCCCTTTTATTTCTGATGGAGCCGTAAGCTCAGCGAGCTGCGCTGCTGCCATTGAGCTAGTGACCATGAGGAATTTGTCACCTCACGTCCTAGCTGGAGCGGAGGTGGGAATGGAAGGCAGCAGATGGATAGATGTGTATGTGCATCTGATTGCCATAACACCCTTCCCCTTGGCAGACTGGGCAGCTCTAGTTCCTGCTGGTTATGGTTTTTGTCAGTTCATGTCTCGTTCTGCCGGTGTGCCACTGAGGAAGGAGAATTTACCTGCTGCCCGCCTTGCTTTTAAGAAGGGTGTTTTCCCCTTGGAGGTACCTTGAATATCTGTCATCATTTAGTGGCTGATGCAGGTCCCTAATGATCTGCTTCAGGGGAGCTCCTGCAAGTTAAGCTCTTGAACGTAGTTATTAAATACCGAGTGGAGATGCAGAACGTTATTTCTAATATTCATGCCACCCTGGCTCTCGCTATTGATTGTGACTGGAGCAAAAGGACCCAGGAAGAGTCCTAGGTAGTGGGAGGACATCCATGGTTTTGAAGACATTGGTGTATGAGTGTGGTAGAGCATTAAAGCACATGTTGAAAAAAAACGGAGTAGCCATGGTGAAGTCTAGTGCCCAGCAAAGGTGCAGCTAAACAGCCTCACATCGCTGTAGTTTGGAAGGTGCTGCTGAAAACCTCGTGTTACTCCAGCTCAAGTCCATGCCCTGCAGAAAGACCCTCGAGCTTGTGGTCTGTCTTATGTGGTGGCTGGATTTCACGGGGTGATCTGCTCGCGCAGCTGCCCATGGGGTGGCAGCTGGTCCCTATCCCCTGCCCCACGATGACGCCCGCCGCCCTGTTGTCCCTGGGCGGCCCCGCTCGGCCCCTCTGGTGTAGGGAGGGCGAGTTGAGGGGTTGTAGCTGCAGCGGCTGTGAATGTCGTGTACGGCTGCCGGGTTGGGATGGCAGGATCGGGCGATGAGAGGGCATGTGGTGCGAAGCCAAGAAGTAGCTGAAAAGCAAAGGAAAATCAGGAATGACACAGTGAATGGTGAAGAGGGGAGGCCGTCGAGGGCCTGGCCTCTGTCACGCTGTGAAAGGGAGCTCAGAATTGAAACCTGCGGCTCGTTCTGCTGCCCGAGCAGGTGATGCTGGAGTTAAAGCGCGTACCTGGTTGAGTCGCCGCTTTCTACCCAGCCTCACTTCAAAATGAGCCCTACTCGGTGAAAAGAAAAGAGCTGCTGCCTGCAGGAAATGGTGTTTTTCACCAGCACTGACTGTAAAAACACAGGGTGGGGCAGCCGCGTGCCTGGCCGTGTGAAAGCAGCGGGGATGCAGCAGAGGGTGCTGAGGGAATCCGCGTCCCCCCGTCCGCTCTCGCTGCCGGTGCGGGCACAGGGCTGGAGTTCGCTGCAGGGAGAGCTGCTCGGCCGTCGAAGCGCGGCCCTTTCGCGGCCGAGGGACCTAGCAGCGAGCGACAGGCAGCGTTTGAACGCGCGACGCCCGCGAGCAATGCGGGTGTTTGCTTCAGCACCTCGCGTTCTCATCAGAGTTGCCTGTGGCTGAGTTTAGTTTATTTGTGTTTTTAGAGGTTCTAGTGGATGAACGTAGATGAGCTAGAACTAGATCTATATTTCCTAGTGGTTGCAAAGCATGGCAGAAAAATTAGCAGCACTCTTTCCAGTGGAAGCAGAGCAAAAATGTAAAGTGTGCCAATTAAATTGGAAACAGCTCTTAATTTCCTCTCTCCTTCCCCTCCTGCTCTCCCACAGCCTGAATGCCTTACTCTTCTGCATGGGACTCTGTGTAATGACTCACGGTTTTGTGTGAATTAGTATGGAAATGTAGGTGAGGGAGAGGCTGATATCCCACAAACTATATAGTGTCTATATGTAGTGTCTAGGAGAAGCGTCCTGGAGCACACAGTAAAGAAGCATTTGGTCTGTTTCCCTTACTCAATTAAGGGGCACATAAATGCAGGGTATCCTCCTCCTTACGCTCTCCCCTCTTGATTGTGCTTGGCAGGAGTAGGGGAGGTTTATGATGCTGGGAGAAGGTGTGGGTATCAATAACTGCACTATTCATTGACATAAAAGGATAGTTTTCCCCATTGAAATTAAGAAGTATCTTCGTTGCCCCGTGTGGCCCGTGCGTGTGCAGGATGCCCCACACCAGTGATTCGGGCCGCTCAGCCCTGGGCAGTGGGTAGGCCAGAGGCCCATGTTACCTTGGGCACAGTGGGTTTGGGGTGGCACTGCCTACTGCATTGAAGGGTCTGAAATCTCCCCCCATCACGGGTGGGTTGCAGAGCATCTGCAGGGATGAGCCAGCACAGTTCCTGTAGGGCCTCACCACCATGGTTCATGTTATGGTGGTTCATGTCTCTGTGGTCGGGCAACAACCAGCCTGTGCCCCATCTGTCCAGGGATGTGAGTAGGGCCTGTGTGAGCTACGTACTGTAAAGCCCCGGGCAGCCCAGCCCTATTTGTGCTGGCATAAGCCAAAATCCAATGACTCTGCAGTCAACCTCACCTGCTAACCCAAGGAGTCAACATAAGACTCACTTCTCCAGTGCACTGAGAGGTTTCCAGCTCTAGTTTCATCTTCCACACAACTGTTTGGCATCCATGCTTTTGCCCCAGCATAGTTATTAATTTAACCCATATCAATGAAGTTGATTTAACCCATATTAATTTAACCCATATCAATGAAGTGCTCATGCTTTAGAAAGAAAGCTTTGTAAAGATTTTCTTGAAACTGAGCTATTTTAATGAGTTGCTAGCAAGCAAGACTGCAAAAATTGAGAGCAGAAAAACTAACCAGGTTGTAGAGAGCAATAGAGGAGAAACGGGACTGAGCGACCTGGGGTAAACAACAAAAACATATTAACGTGGCCATGCTGCCAGATGTGGGCAATGGGGGCTGTGCAGTGAGGGGGTGTTTCATCTCTGCAGACTGCAGCGATGCCGCTTGTTGCTCCCCGGCCTTCTCCTCGGAGTCTCCATTAAGGACAAGAGAAAAAGCTGTTGTTAGTCCTTGCATGACAGCTATACCTTAAAGTTAGGCCTTATGTGAGGGGTTGCCCACTTTCCACAGGCATCCAAAGCTCTTTGGTATTTAGGTTTTCACTTTTCTATTTTTCACTACAGCCTGTTTACTCTAGCATTTTGGTGTTTGGGGTTTATTTTTACATTTCAGATTTGCAGACCTTTGTTGTAGCATCAAATAAAAAAGGCTACAAGGTAGCAAAGACTGCAAACCCCTTGGTCTGTTCTGAGCTCCCCCCAGCCCCTAGCTACCCTAGGCTGCAGCATGAGCCCTGGGACTCCGCGTGTTGAGTCTCTTCATTTTTTTTTCTGGAAAAAAGAAAACTCGATTTTTTTTTTTTTCTTCAAGCAGGCTACAACACAAGGGTTGTTTGCAGGGTGTCAAAATACCCTGGGAAAGTTTTCTGGAGAAAGGGAAATGCATTTGCAATGAAAACACACAACCAGTGACAACACAAAGCAGCAGTGGCTTCTCACGTAAGGGGCGGGGGGAATCCCACACGTCTTTCTCTCAATGCCTTCAGAGAAGTAGACTTATTTGGTAATGTGCATATATCTCAGACCTCCCACCGTCAGGCTCTGATGGCAAGGAGGTCTGACTTCCATTTTAAACCTAGTACCTGGCATGGAATAGTTATACTAAAGTCTTATTGCCTAGAAACCCAAACATGGAGAAATCAAGAATTCACATCATTTGGTTTAATTTCTTGAAAATAGATTAAAACTGCGATGTTTATCTTGGATCCCTTATGCGAGGAGCTGGAGGGAGCAATATGGGTATTTTATGATTAATGAGCCTTTCTGCATATGTTTCTCTTGCAGAGTTTGGTGTTTAATCGTCTCAGTGTCCCCATGTTTTGCTTTATTTCTCCCCGCTGGCATTCTGGTTGGTCACCTCCCCCGGGAGATGCCAGGAGCCAAGCCCAGCGTGCAGGTTTCTTCCCAGCACGGGCAACGGGCACTGGGTCGTGCTTCTTTTGGCTCCATCAGTGTGAGGGGCTGCGCTTTCCACCCTGTTCCTAGCATCATTCCTAGCACTGTTGCTAACGTCGGTGCTTTTTGTCCTGCAACGCACATGGCTGTCAGCCTTACCTAAAAAGCAGGGTCCAGCTGGAGCGATGTTGCCCTGAAATCACCAGCCTTGCTGAGAACAGGTTAACTGGGGAACAGTAGGAGCACAGCCGCAAGGCTTGCGCTCGGTGCGAGCTGTGTGTGCCGCATGGGTGACACCCCTGCCATGTGTCCTCGTGCACCCACTGCAGTGACAGCAGGGCACGTGGAGCCCTGCTCGAGGCCGAGCCGAAACAGAAGTGATGGCAGGGACTCTTCAGCTTCCTCTCCCCTTCCTCCAAAGAGAGGAAACCCAGCAAATGCTTCTGGGCACTTGCGTGCACGTGGAAGGCAGCAAAGGGGGAGATGCCTGAGCATCACAGTCTGTAGCAATCAGAGGGTTTCTCCCAGAGTCCTGCTCAAATAATTTTATGTGTCTGAGTGATTTTCACAGGCAGGGATGGGGTTGGTCTAAGATGCAGGACTGATGCTTTGTCTGGAACAGCGGGACGAGCACCCGATGCTCAAAGCGAGCGTTTCATCGGTGCGAGTAGAAGCCGCCGCGCCTGGTGGCAGCCCGAGCGCATCTGCCTCCCGTGAGGGTTCCCTGCAACTGCGGACCCCGTGCCGGGCTCTGCAGAGGGGAGTGCTTAGCCGGCTGCAAATCAGTGAAGCAGCGCGGGGGAAATCATCTCCCCTGGGCAGAGAAACTCCGCGCTGGAAGGGAGGTGTCATTTTGTGCCGCAGAGCAGGAGTCCTGCGCTCACCTGAACGGGCAGTGCCACTCCGGCTGCCAGCTCCCAACTGAGGAATCCTGGGGGCTTCTAGGATTCCGTCAAAATCCCTGGATCGTTTCCCGCACTGAGCCGTGCAGCTGAGCGCAGGGAAGCGGAGCATAAAGCGGCGCCTCCACGGGCGCTCCGCAGCAGCAGCCCCGTCTCCAGATGGGGCAGCAGCTTTCCAGGAACTGGAGCACCCAGGGAGCCAGTTTTCCCTCTGCTGGCAGCAGGGCTCTCCCTTTCCTGCCTTTCTCCTTACTTGGAGAGTAGTCAAAATGGCCCAAAAAAGCAGAAGTCACCTGATGGGCAGGCAGGAGGCCCCGCTGCTTACACTCGCCTTGCCAGAGAGGCATCCATAGAAGTTTCCTCCTTCATTTCGTCTCCTCCTTTGGAGCTTTTGATGCCTGAGTGAACTCAGTTTATACCTGTCCGTTTTCTTCATTCATGGCAAGTCTGTATAGTAAATACTTTATATTTTCTAACCCCAGGTATAATGCACCTGATTTCTAGGATGATGTGTATCATGTAAATAATTATTGAAGAGACAGTTTTAATTTAACAGAAACCAGCTGGATTTCTGTTCTGTGCAGAACACCCTATGCTTCATTAGTGTGCTTCACTAGTGTGGTGAGTGCCATGAGGAGCTTCTGGCACGGTGAGTTGTGTAATGTGTGTAAGTGGCTAGGTGCTCACTGCAGAATTTGCAGAATGAAGGATGTTGAGCAGAAAAAAGGTGGTGCTGTTTATGGCATCTTTTAATTTTGGGGGGAAAATCTAGAGATGTATCTCAGCTGTTTCCATATCTTGTTGAATAACCCAAGGACGTTGGGTTACTCAACCTATGGAGGCTTGAAACCGAGAAGAAGTGGCTGGAGAGATTTGTTGGCTGGCAGTCGTGTGCTTTTGGGAATAAGCATCCTCCTCAAAAGGTGCTTTTGACAGAAACAGAAAGGGAAACAGAAAGGATGAGGTAGGTTTTCCTGTGCTTGATTAGTGTTAGATTTCTTGTACCTTGCCCTGAAACATCTTTAGCTCTGGTGCCTGAAGGTGACAGTGAGATGAACTGTGAGTGGGATCCAGGAATGTGTTTCTGCGGTACCGTTTAAACTGCTCTTACTACTAAAATTAGCAGGAAGCCTCTCTCCGAATGGGATGGAAGAGCCACAGGGAGTGCTAGCCCAAACGCCGGCAGTCGCTGTGTGGGTGCAGCCCTGTGTCCCGGGGCACGCTTCACACACTGAACTAGCCAAGGAGGCAGCTTTTGGTGGTCTTGAGAAAGCCGGTTGTTTGTACATGTGTAGTGAGGTCTTGGTGCTTTGAGCAGTGTTGCGGTGCTCTGAAAAACTCAGGGCAAAACTGTTTGTTTGTTTTTTTGTCTCCTCACCGATACTGCAGTTTTTCACAGGCAGAAGATAGAAGCAGGAGAGTGTCTGAGGTGGAGCCCTCCTAGCAGTGGTGATCAGCCGTACAGCCCTTCAGTGTATTGCATTTGTTGGGTCACTGGGAAGGCAGAGAGGTTGGGGCACAGCAGAACATGGAAATAAAACATGAACATGGCCATTAGCTGTAGAGTTCAGCAATATATTGTATTTTACATTTCTTAGGAGAAATAAAAAAAAAAAGAGAGAGAATTACTAATTTTCAGGTACAGGATTTTTGTTTGCTTAATAGCATCTTGGTGGGAAAACATACACATAATAGAATTGTTTTAGTGGGAACTGGCCCTTTTTTGCACTTGAGGCACGTACTTCAGAGAGAGCGGATTTGGAGCACTGTGCCTGGAACTGTATGTAGCTGTTGTCCTCTTTGAGTTGGTGTGTCAATTTTCTCCGGCTAAAATACAGAGCTGCAATGCCATGTTTTACTACTAGACTGTCTGGCCTTTGCCTTTGGCTGGAAAGGAGGGAGCAGGAAATCTGTATTTCCTAAAAGCTGCCTGGAGGTGCAGAAGAAAGCAAGATCCCTCATACAAACCATGTATGAAATGACCTCACATTGCCATCAGAAATAACTGTGGCCACATGAAAGTTGTGTGGGGAACTGGCCGTTAAAGTCACTGACAATGGGAAGCAAATGAACCAGGGGGACCTGGACATCAATGCTGTGTGAGTTGGATATTCAAGAGCTGTATTGTAGACTGGTGCAAGCTGCAGGAGTTTTGCCGGTCAAAAGTTGATCAGGATCAACAAATCTTCGCTATCGAAGTAAATGGGAACCCTGGAGCAGATGGTTCTGCATTGCTTCAGAAGCAAGGTCTAACTGTGGCTAAACGAAAGGTGTGCTAGGACAGAAAGCATTCGAAGTACTTGCAGCCATTGCCTCTGCTGTGACTCTTGGCCCGTGTTAGGAAGCAAATGCAAGCCAGGATGGTGAGCATGAAACATCGCAGCCTCTCTTGCCAGTTGGAAGGCTGCTGGTAATGTTTATAGTCTTGGAACAAAAGACAACAAAACAAGTTACTTAAGAAAAGAATCCATCATCCTGACAAAAATAGAGCTTTCAGCTATTCTCTTTTTGTATGAGCCGCTGTCTTTTTCCAGCCAATCAATCCTGTTACTGAATAAAACTCTGCAAAGCAACTTAACAAGATTAATGTCTGTAAATATTTGTAAAACCTGTGTGTTCCACAGTCTCTTGAAATGAGATTATGCCATGTTTATAATACCAACTCATATTTGTAACCAGTCTGGGCTAAAATTGAATAGTTTGCATTAATTTTTCCCGCTTGTTTAATTTCATGCTTAAAACTAATAACTCACAAATCTGCATGACTGCCCACTTATTGTTACACTCGGAATAATGGCAGTGGGACACTGTTTATGGACTGAGATAGCCATGGGGGAGGTAACCCTTGATATTTAAGCATGTTTGTCTGAAATCTGACTCACCGGTCTATAGAATGCAGTGTTTACTGTGTGAAGTTCAGCCCAGAATGACTATAGATAGGACACGTAATACATAATCATTACCAAAGACATAAACAAGAAATCTAGACATTACGGATGTTACAGAAATGATCTTGTAAAATGTGGGAAAATAAATAGAGGGAAATTGATTTCCAGTATATTAGCAACTACTGAACGATGTAAAAATAAGTTGCATGCAATTTCCTAGAAATGCCATATTCAGGCTAATTAAACTTTGGAGGGAAAGGATATAAGGTTTTTTTTTTTTTTTTAGCCCAGCATATATCTGTTTCTCATCTGTGCTCTGCCTTGAATATCTCCAGAGGAGAAGTTGGGAGTACTAAACTTAGCTGCTAATAATCAGTTCCCTTCATAAACTGAAAGATTCAGTTTTTCTTGTCCAAGTTGATTTCCAAAGTTTAGTCCAAGCGTTTAGTTTCAGGCACTTAAGTGGAACATTTCTGTGTGCTGAAGTTTTCCTTTGTGGGAAGAACGCCAGGGAAAATAACGTTTTTGCATTTCACCTTCTTTTCTCCTGCTGATGTGTTTCCAGGTAGTTAAAACGCTGAGAAACTTAGTGGCAATGTCACCTATGGGTTTTACAGAAGGAAAACAAATAATGAAGGGAAATACTGTTAGTTTACTTGCCCTTTCTGCTGAAGGAAGTGCCATTCATGAGTCCTAACAGAAGCAAGCGAGGGGATGTAAACCCCTGCATGCAGGTGAGACGCCTCCTGCCTTACATATTCTGTATGCTGCAGGTAGGGAGTGCTCAGCAGCTCTAAAAGCCATAAGGCAAGTAAAGCTTCCCTTTCTAAATTATAACATTTGTTTTCATTTAGAACAGTATGAGAACTGATATTCATATTTTTACGGGGGGGAAATGCTAATTTTCCAAACTTCACAGGGTCTAAAGTTTTTGCTTTGGGGGTTTTCTAGCTAAATGTCAACAGCAGCTGGATTTTGTTTTGCAAGAGAGAAGGAGCTGCACAGATCTGCAGAATGTGATGAAGGAAACTGCAGGTTAGAAATCAGGTTAGTTTGTCAGTCAAAATAACCGTACCTGGAGTTGCTGAGGAGTTGGAAAGCACTTCATTCTTTGCAAAAGAAATGGAAAAAAAATACAATATACCCTTCTTTTGCTTCAGTAATGTTTATTGCCTCTGTGAGTAGGTATTCCCGACGCAGACCATTCTGTTAGCTTGTTTCTTTTTCCTGCAGCTATTTGGAATATGCCAAGGAATCACTGTTATTCAGAGACTCTGCCCGGTAGCTTCATGTTGTGTGATTCACATGGTACACACCAGCATTGTGTCACATTTCAAAATGATGGGGTTTTCTTTTCCATTTCTTACTACAAATAAGAATATGTGAAAGCGAGAGGACATTATAGTTACAGATAACTCATTTATATTCTCATACGATGATCTCTTGTTGATCCTTCGCTATCAAGCTGAGGAATGTTTTGTAAACAATGCCAATTATTTTATAAAGAAAGTGGAGGAATATGTATGTGTGCAAGAGAGGCTTACTTTTTTTTTTTTTTCAACTGCATTAGACTTTTTTTCTATTTTAGATTTTAAGTACTTTGCATTATTCTTAACAGGGATAATACAGCAGGCATATTGAGATATATTATACTCTTGGGCATCAATATAACATACGTGGGCGTCGACTGCATATCACTGTGATTTTTTAACCAATTTCTGGTAGTTTTGTTCTGATGTAAAGCCTAAGTACGCTGGAACCAGGATTGCCACCCACTTTAAATGTTGTTGTAGCAGATAGCATTTATTTCAGTCACTTTAAAATCTTAACATCATGCAGTGTTTTTAAAAGGCTTGTGACTTTTGAAGGCAAGTTTTGTGTTCCATCGGGATAATCTCGAGGAGAGGTGGTCCTGGAGACCCTTCTCACGGAGCATGTGATGCA
>JAVCKT010028543.1:11865-24473 GCA_032273925.1 Rhynchotus rufescens
TTAAAAACCCCTTTTCCAGGGCAATTTCGGTGGAGGTGCAGGAGAGAGAGTATTTCCCTAGGAAAGCAGCTGCCGTTTCACGCGTGCCTTTCCTTACTGCTGAGGGCACTTGCTGCCAA
This sequence comes from Rhynchotus rufescens, assembly GCA_032273925.1. Taxonomy (NCBI): domain Eukaryota; kingdom Metazoa; phylum Chordata; class Aves; order Tinamiformes; family Tinamidae; genus Rhynchotus; species Rhynchotus rufescens. The sequence continues at coordinate 11,985 of JAVCKT010028543.1, forward strand.
GGAAAAGTAGGAGCTCATTTCACCTGCACAAAAGGTATTTTATTCCAACATAATAATATATATATTTATATATATATATATATATATATATATATATATAAAATAAAACCTGCTGGGAGAGGTCTTGCCCAGCAGTGGGTTCCTCACTTAAGCTGGTGAGTATTTACTCCTCTTTATATCCCCCCCAGGATTTGATAAGAGCAGGGTTGAGAAGCACTGCCTTGAAAGCATGCATAAAAAAACATATCTACGTATATGCATGTGTGTGTGTGTGTGTATATATATAATATATATTTATATAAATACATATATAATTGAGGGAGTCAAGCTGAGAAGAGAGAGAATAAAAGGTGTTTTCTGAGTATATAACAGTAAACGAAACAAATATACTCCCAGACACGATGTTAGGCAGAACCAGCAGCTAAAGTGCACTGTGTATCGGCTGCAGGTTGAAACATGCTCAGGCTTCAGCATTCCCAGGATCGCTGTAAATGAAAATGTCCCCTTGCCATGAAAATGAAATGGCAACAGCTCATGCGGCTGCTGTAATTCCCTGTTTGTGTGTCATGCTCTGCCTCTGCTCCGGCAAACAGAGAAAGCTGCAAGAATTTGTCTCGCAGCAAATCTCCTCTTCCTCCTCAGAGCGTTTTTTTTTCTTGCACTAAAGCAGCGCTGGGGCCAGTTCCCTTGTCAGGTGTTACAGGAACTTCGGTGACTCAAAACAGGTGACCCCATCTGTATGTTCATGTACGTTACTTCAATCTGAATAAGTGTTGTTCTGTAGAGCACAAAAAGCCTCATTTTGCAAGATGACGGACTCCTATCTATGTGACAACGAGTATTTTAGTAAATATTTATGTCTTAATCTGATTTTCAACATCTGTAATTGGATTTAAAATACAGCATTCACCACTGTGTGTTTGTAAATACACACAAAAATGTAGTGGTTTACTGCTTTATTAGCATCATAGTTGTCCTTTTTTTTTTTTTTTTTTTCCAATTCTTTATGGTCTATTTACTGTATCTGGAATAGCGTGTGGGCCATTTGTTTTACTCTTCTACGCTTTTATCAGAATTTTGGAAACTGGATACGTAATTCAAAAAAAATGCTACTACTAATGCCATCCATTTCTGCACTTTTTTTTTTTTTTTTTTTTTTTTTTTTGAGAGATGGTCTCTTATCTCTTTCCTTTGAAATCACATTGGCAAGTGTTTAAAGGTGTTACGAGAAAGCTTTGAAATGTGAATGCTCTAAATGACTGCAAGTGTCAGTGCTGGAAGTACTCTGAGGTCACGCAATGACAGATCAGCAGCAGTGCAAGGTATCTTCTCTGACCAGGCAGCAGCCAATTAATTTTACTTGTACAGTGAGGAATGGCTTTTTGCAGCAATTGATAGGAATCAATCTAAAGTGTTAAATCCAAAAAAACTGGATATTCACCAAGCCAGTAGAGACTACAGTCTGTGCCGATATTTTGCATAAAAAAATGGATTAAATTTCTCAGATGAGTGACGTCTGTGGGTTATTCATCTAACCCGCATCTAAGTGGGTGCTGTAGCTTTGCTCTCTTGATTTTCCTCAGAAAAAATAGCTTTGTTTTTCTCTACCTGGGTGCCATGTGCCTTTAGAGGATATTTATTGTTAAGCCACGGCCCCTGTTATTTCCTTTGCTGCCTGAGCTTACTCAGAACTCTGCCTCACACATGCAATAAAGCCCAGTAGCAGAGGAAATAACAGTGCAGTTAACCTCCTTAACACTGATAATAAATAAGCACTAATAAGATATGTACCAGGGTAGCAATTGCCCTGACATAATGAAATGCACCAGTTTAAATAAGTGGTAGCTGGTGTCACCGTGCTTTTCAGTAAGGAAACTATGTAGGCACTATATTTCCTGGGTAATTTACATGTCAGCTTTTCTAAGAAGCTCAGCTGCTGCTCAGATATTTAGTCCAAATCACCCAGTTTTCAGAAATGTTTGACACCCGCCAGAACCCTTTGTTTTTACAGGTGCCTATCAGTTTCATTAAAATGCAGTTTCATTAAGAATACTGCCCTAGCTGGGGGTGCTCAGGCTTTTTGGAAATCCAGTCTTTATCTCCTTTCTTTGTTAAACTGCATTTCACTGGATTAAAGCCAGCTCAGTTGGGAATTTTGCTACCGTGACTCTTGATTGAACATGGTATCTCTGCTATCAATTTGCGTCCCTGTGGATCAAATAGCTCTCTTCATCTCGTTCCACTGACAAGCTATCATGACAACTCCATGGTGAATATACACTGCATCTGGAGGGGAGGCTTGCTTCATTGTAAAACTATTTTTCAAAGTAGCTTAGTGACATGTTTTGAAGCAAAGACCCAGATTCTCTTTGCATCAGACCTAAACTAAGGGAAAATGCAAAATATTCCCCCCTCTGCCCCACTCACAGCTTGGGCACTGCTTAAAACAGCTCATGCTGTAATTGAATTCAATGTATATCAAAAAAAAATACAGTGGTACTGAATAACCAGGATATGTTTATAGGTACAATATTAATTAGACAATCATAGCTCATAAAAGCCACATGAGGATGTGATTTGTGAATCGCAACTAAGCCTGAGTGATTGTGCTAATTTGCTATGGTTTAAGAAGAGAAATGTAAATTTGTAAGCCTCGTTCCTCATTATTACGATTATTATTTTTTTTACTCCACAGTCCTCCTGACACTTACTGTGTTACTGAAGACAAGAATATTAATACCAGAAAATGGTTGTCTTTTATCTCTGTAGTATTGCTGGCAAATTGAGACAGCGTGGTAGCAAAATCGTAAAGGAAATTTTCTTCTCTAAAGTGCCCACTTTTTTGGTTTATGGAACTTGTCAGATTTTCATCATTGCTTGGTTGCAGAAAAACATCTGTTACTGCTTTTGAGAAATATTTGTAGCAGTTTTACATCAGGAATTAATTCCTACCAGTGAATGGTGGTTGGGTGCCTTACAGTGCTAACAGATTATATCTGCACTCCTTTATATCTATGAAGTGTAAATGCCAAATAAGGACACTATTTAACTGACTTTAGTAACAAAGGCTGAGGAACTATGAGGGGAGAGAGCTGGAAGGATGGAGGATTTGGCTTTAGACTTGCTCTCAGAATTTCGTATCACAACACTGTGCTCCAGCTTAAGAATCTGAGATACTCAGAAACTTCTGGGCAGCTGCGGTAATTGTTGTTTCTGCTTTTTTAAAGTGCTTTGGATGGAGTTACGTTTTAATAAATTATTTTCTTAGCGTTTAGTCATTCATCTGCTTTGGGCTCTTTGGGAAACATCTTCTCAGGCTTTTCTATTAGCATGAAGATACAATCTGTTTTTTTTATAGTCCAGAAAGGAAGACATCTCAGTCATCTCGAAATATCAATGCATAAATATGACTGATGGCATTTCATGGGAGCAGTTTCTCTGGTAATTAGAGAGAAGCACAATACCTGAGGCAGCGGCAATGCAAGCTCTGGCTCCTTCCCTTTTCTGCAAAAGCTTATGCCATTCTGATTTTGAAAGCCTTTTTTCTTCCTGTTCTACGAGAAGAATGAGCTTTTTTCTCACGTCTGATGACTTCCCTCATTTGCATTGTCCGTGAATTCTCTCAGCTCTTCAGCCTTGTCTCCATAGTGTACAAGCTGTGGCGAGATAACCAAAAGCAGGACGTGGATTCTTTCCTAGCGTGTGCATCTCCAGCTGAACAGCTAAAGGGGAGTATTGCAGGCAGAAAGCCAAGGGCTGTCACAGACGGGACTGAAGTTCCAGTCTGGCCTGGGGAACTGCCTTACGGCGGCTCCCTGCCCTGCTCAAGGTCTTTTTGTTTAGTATTTGCATGAGAAGGAAAGAGCCCAGCTTGGCTGGTAGGAGCAGGCCTGGGAATTTGTGGAGAAACTCCTCAGTGCTTTTATATATGGAAATCATGATATTATTATAGCTTGCAAGAAACATTTATATGAGGGAGACACCCAAATGCTCTGCTCTACATTTATGTATGCAAATAAGTGTCAGTGTTTGGAGTCTGCAACTCAGAAACTTTATTTTCTTTAATCTGAGTTTTCCTTTGGTGCTTGCAATGATCTAGCCATGGCAAAGGTTGAGACTGTGGTATTTGAAAGCAGTTTCAAGTACCTTCAATGTTTTTGGCAATATTGACATGCCTGCACAAGCACACTGACTTAGTCTGAACTCTCTTTATACCAGTTTATCTTGTGTATGGTTCAGGGATTCAAAGAGCTTATAGCCCTAGGGATATCTTATATTGCTTTTGGATGAGGGCTTTTCTCAGAACAGAACATTAGAACCCAAGCAGATATTGCTACGGTGGCAAAAGCTTCACATGTCAACCTTTATTTTCTTTAAAAATTCTTGGAATTCAAAGATCAGTTTCTCTACCCCTTCCCTTGCTGCTGCCTGCTAATGCTTTGCAGAAGGCTTTGCTGATGGATAGGTCTGCCTAGGTGTTTTTTACATTCTAACAGTGAATAGTGTATGCAGAGTTAATGCCATGAGTTTCACAGAGGCTGAGAAATCCTCCTTCAGCTTTCTCCTGAGCCCTAAGAGCTCATTCACATCTCATTTATTAGACAAACTAGCTGATCTGAAAACAAAATGCAAAATAGCCCAGATTACTCTGATGCAAAAGTTTAGTAACCTCTTTCCCTAAGGAGGCCCAATAACTCAGCATCTAAACCTCAAAGAAAACTTGATTCTGAGGGCCCAATTTACGATGGCTCAAAAATGACTGTTGGGTAGTGTTTATGAGGAACTGTAAGCTAAAGACAACAGGCGTTTTGTTAGTTTAAGGTGGCAGGCCTGCCCCTCACCTGTAATCTCTGAAGATTACCGTCTCCTGCCACACTCAGGGGCCTGACAATGTGCTCGCTGTTCATGGTGTGCTGGCCAGGGGTAGGTTCATAACAACTCACATTGCTGCTCCAAGGAGATCATTTCACACAAGTAGTTGCTTTTGCCCTGCTCAAATCGGCGACAATTCCCAAATCCTCTCCCCATGTGTTGGGCCTTTTGCTGTCAATTCTATGGTGCTTTTTCAATTTCACGTATGCACATCTGCAAAGGTAAAACAGATATTTCCTTGTATGGAAGTAGGCTAGTAAAATGAGGAGATGTTCAGGTAAATAGCCTGAATCCAGATATTTATATGGAACTGTAAGATATTGCCCACTCTACAAAGCTGATAGAAAAAAAATGTGGTGGTGTATTTTCCTGCTTGATCCCTGTATCTTTACTCATAAATTCATTTGGAAATTTATAGTTCCTGAAGCAAGAGGGGACTTTTGTTAGCCTGTGTCTGACATGCTGCTAATGTAGGTCAGAGCACCTGCAGTGGCTGTTTTGGCGTTAAGACTATCACTTCTGTTTGGGTGATACTGCATCTTAGAAGACTGATATGTAAGGAAACATTGAAAACATTCAAATGTAAAGAATTAAGAGACTTAAGTGGCAGAGAAACAACACTGTTTTTTTTTTTTTTTTTTGGTAATGTCTTCTTAGACATAATTAGCTTCTCTGTTTAAAAGTGTGCAATTTAGTTTTAGTCTGAATCCACTGTTTTAATTTCCAGCTGTTGCACTTCACTAACTATTTCTGTTGTTATTACCACTAGAGCTTGCTTTCCTGAAGGTACTAGCTTACGTGTTGGTGTGTGCTTCAGACTCGTGCCTGCTTGTGGTGCCAGCACTGCCTGCTTCTCTGAAGAAATACCGATCTTGGGGAACAAGTCCAGCACAAGGCAGGGCAGGGTCCAGGTGCAGAGGGGTTAGTGACACCTAAAGGTACCTCTGGAAAAGCCCAGAGCAGAGGCAGACTGTGTGCTGTCACCTGGAGAGCTCTAGCCACTGCCTTTGCTCAGGCCATTTTGATCTGTTACCAACAAAGCAGCTTTTTACAGGTGAGATTATTGTCTACAAAATCCTGCAGAGTAAAAGACTCCTTTCAGTACCTGTAACAACATAGGTTTAGGAAAATGCCAGTAGCTATAGACTTTATTCTGCATTCTCTAAACCGACCACATTCTCCCATTGATTTTAATACCTCTCTTGCCTGAGTAATTGTTATGTGAGCAGGTCATGATTGAAATGGCCTAATCCCCATTTACAGGAAATGTGTATGAAACAGAATAGAAATATCCAGAGAATGGAGCCAAGTGATCATTGTGTGTGCAGTTAAAAGGATTTGAGTGAGGCAGAATGTAGCTTTAGCTTTGAAGATAAAACTACTACATTGAATTCTTTGCCTCTCCTTTCCATTTCCTTCCACCATTGCCCTATTGCTACCTACAGACCTTTTCCCTCCTTTTTCTGAAAGTTTCTTCCAGGCTCTTGGAAGCTAAAAGTTGGTTCTACATACAGCTCTGTACAGCTACGTTTTGATCCTGAGCTGGCTGAAAATCATTAGTTACGTAATGTTTATGCAAATTCCTAATTCCAAAAAATAAAAAAAGAGTCAAGAAACTCAGGTTCCTTAATTCCACCGAATTCCCTCTGCCCTCCTTTTTTTTCAACATGTTAAAACAGCGAGATGAAAAATAATCTAGTAGGTGACTTTTTCCTTCTTGATGTCTTGAGCTGATCAAAACCCCTTAAGATTCTTTTTTTCTTTGTTTTTCAGCTAATTTTCATAGAGCAAACACAATGTAAAAACTTGACCAAAAGAACTGAGCATCATGGGTAGCATTATTAGATGCTGCTAGTATAAAAAAGCTTCTTCTTGCAGTTGCTGGAGGCAAATACACTGGTAAAAACTTCTCTCTGGTTTTGGTGATACAGGATTGCACTTGTATCAATCACAGAAGCACTTAGCTAACCAAACATCGTGATAGAGCTGAAGGATTTTTTCCTCTTAAAATTCTTTCTGCAGAAGAAGTACATTAAGATAAATATTCCAATGCTAGATGAACACAAGGAGGCCTATGTTCTTGTTGAGCGATCTTATTAGATAAGAAATGCATATGTAGTCTGCCCATCATTATTCCAGAATAAACCTAGTATAAACTAGAATAAACCTTCTGGTTTTACAGAGAAGCATTCCCGCTCTTCGTCAAGGAAGATGACAGCAGTTTTTGCTTGTGATTTCCTGGTATATTACTTAGAAAGGATTTTTTATCTGAACTTTTTTTCTCTCTCTTTTTTTTTTTTTTTTTTTTTTTTTTTTTATATTTATGGAAGAATGTAGCTCATTTATTCCCTTGAAAGCTATAATTTAAAGTTAGGGCAATCAGATTCCAAGCTGGTGCTTTTCTTGAGTCCAGGTGTAACACAGATACCTTGGTGTATGACCTACGTATGAACTTGAAGGAGAGAAAGAAGGAGGATGGGAATAAATGAGAAAGAAAAAGAGAAGGGGGAGATGATCCTGTAAATGAAGTAACCTTGCTTGATCATCATGAAAGAACAAACTCTCCAGAGGCCAAAGGATCTCCATGTCTACAAAGGTCCAATAAAGGGGAAGGCTGGGCTACTTACAGTGTCATCATAGTCGTAATTCTCAAGCCATAATAAAATCCTGGAATGTTATTAATTCAGCTGTTCCGGTTGCTGTAGAGATGATATTCAAGTACTGCCATTAATTCATCTTTTTACTCACTAATATATTATTTTCTACAGGGATTCATTGTTTTAACCCTCAAAGTGAATTAGCCTGTGGCATATTTCAAAGGTTTCTGCCCAATTAAATCAGTCCAAGGACATCCACATTGCATCAGAGCCACTAGCATTACATTAGCAAAGATAAAATCCACAGTCAAGAGGGTAGGATATCTTTAATGGGACTTTATCACTGAGACTTCAAGTTATATATATGAGAAGGAAAATGTGCTTGGCTATTCCCACAGAGATCGTGCACTCTAAAATTGCCTTAAAATGCACAATCATTAACAGCAGGATTTGTCACACTCATCGCTCATTAGTTTATACCAGAAAATTACTTCTGAATAAATGCTGATTTGCCACAGAAAATGTAGAAAGCAGTAACATGTAACTAAAAAAGATCATCAAAACCACAGCATTGCTGGGACTGTTTTTTACACTTGTGGGTGATGAAGGGTTTTTAGCTAAAAAGAAAGTGACCACATAAAGCACTGATAGAAAATGGTAAAAAGGAAAGTGGCAAGAGCAAGCCATGAAACTAGCTGAGCAGAAATTAAAAAGCTTTGGTGGACCTGAGTTTGCTGGGGTCTTGGAACCATATTCTGCAGACTATAGCACCATATTGTTCAGTATTTTTCATCGTCTGCTATATCGAGGCTTCCTGTAGCTCCAGATTATGGAGAGCTTCTTGTGTTAATTCCTCCCATCAGACTTGTCTGTACCCTAACTGCAAGCAGGAGAAAATAGCAAACGATAGCAGCCATCCTGGGCCAAATTCTCCCCTGTCCTCTGTGTGGAGGAAGTGGGGCTGCGCTGTTAATTTATGCTTGTGATTACTTGCAGGAAGTGGGACAAGGATGGGTGTGAGCCTTGTAGATCTATTCTTTTTGAATGCGTGCCCTCTAATTCTTAGTATGTCTAAGTCTTGCAGTCTCCTGTAATTCATCCACTTGCCGTTATTAGTGGCTTGTGCAGAGCACCATCTATTTTCTTACTGCTAGACTTTTTTTTTTTCTAGAAATAAATGAGAAACATTTCAGAAAATTGTTTATTTTTATGGTATTCCTACCTAATTTTATGACAATGCTATTTACAGGAATCGGACACTGCTCAGATGTAGGACTCATTGGTATTAGAAGATAAAGACAGACAGATTTTTACTAGGTATTATACCACACTAGGGAAGACATTTAAAACACAAATAGACAACATGTAGCGCATGTACTATTAAGCTTTAACAGGGCATTATTCCACTCAAGGGAGACTTGTGGTGTGAAAAGAGAGAAAAACAACGCGGGATGCAGAGAGCAAGACAGATCTTCACAGGGAATTATCCCACACCAGGGAGGCTGCTATTGTGAAGAGAGGAAAGAAAAACAAGGCAGAACATAAAGACAAGAGATTTGACTGGCTTTAACATTTGCCTCTCTGTGATCTAAGGAAAAATGGGTAGCACTGGGTGAAGAATTCACTCTGAAAAGCTCATTCTAAGATCTCATTCTGTTTTTCTGTTTGCTAATTGTGAAGGCTGAACTTTGCAATTTTTTCACCAACAAAAGTTGTATAATAGATATTTTTTTCTCCTCAATCTATAGGCTGAAATGGCCAGTGAGATACTAGTGAATGTACTGAGAATGGTTCTTTTCAGAGTTCTTCTTTTTCAAATACCTTGAAATAGAGCTGTACAAATAAAAAAGACAAGTTGGATTTTGCTGAAAAGGGAAATTAAGGGGATCAAAAGTAGTTACTGACTTAGGCAAATGATTTCAGGCAAAAAAAAAAAAATACTAAATGCCACTCTCGTGAATTTAGAAGTAAACGATAAGGGGAATTTAGCCGCTTTAATGTCTCTATATCTTTGCTTTTGGATTGAAACAAAATATTTTCTTTTGCTCTTTTTTTCTTGAATATTTTTTTAACCACCTCTTATTCATACACCATTTGCAAACACACAAGTCCCTGAGTACTGACATTAGTAAAGCTTCATTCCTTACAGACTATAATCCTACAATTTCCTACACAAGCATTTTATGTTGATTTGCCTTTCATATCGGAGAGGCACAAATCCTCCCCACAGCTGAGCATTTATAAAGTTTCTGAGTATTCCCTGATGTCTGAGAAGAGACACTCTCATGTAGTCATTCTTGGAATCAGGTCTCATGACAAGCTTCTTTTCTCAATTTAACTGAAATCTGTAGTAAATGCTCTTTTGAGATATCTCTCTGCTATAACATATTCACTGGAAATGAATTCACAGCTGTGAAAGCTACAATGAGGGAGAATAGAAACAGCATAGCCCTATGGCCCTGTTTATCCAGAGCAAACCAGATTAAAATTGCTCAGTGCTCAGGTTTACTGGGTGATGTTTCCTGCTCTGTCCTGCTGTGGTCCCATGCAGGGTCACTAATCTGGTGCCACCAATCTCGAGGTGACGAATAGTCTGCCTTGCATTCCTAACAACTTCTGCATCCTCTTTTATTCATACAGACCTGCATCGTGCTGTCTTACCTGTGAAGCAGGGCTATTTGCTTGCTCTGTTACATGCTACCAGTACAGTCTTATTACTGATGATAAAATGTTCAAATATCATAGGGAAGAAAGTGATATAAGATGCTTTGTATGATATAGTCCAATACGTGAATGTTTTCATAGGCTTTCCAGGTCATTCTGTAGCATTTAATAGGCTACTATGTGTATAATGAAAACAAAACAGAACAGAACCAAACCTAAACAAGCCAACCATATGAAAATCAGAGCTCGGTTTCTCCTATTAAATTCTGTGGCCTCATAAATAGCTCTTTTGGTGTGATGTTGTGGCTGATAAACTCTTGGAGAATTTTTCTAATGAAAGGGGGATTGCAGGAACAGCAGCTTTCTGAAAAAGAGGAGGAAAAAATCAAGTAGGTAAAACTTACAAGGGGAGGAAGAATTGGCAATTAAAATTCATTGCAACAAACGGAGGGGATACAGAAGGTGATTTTTTCAAAGAAGTTGTACATGGTCCTGAATAGCTAAGAAAATAATAGCAATAAGAAAAAGGAGTATTAGGGAGGGTGGAAATAAGAAGGAAACTCAGAAGGTGGAAAACATCCAGTGGGTGTGGAAAGAACAATTGTTAGAACTTCTGCACTTTGGCTGGCACAAACTTACCAATATGCAGCAGCTACTTTCTAAGACTCCTGTAACTCAGTAACTTGTTTGTTTTTTTCTTGGATTTGGGTGTGGGGGAAATCCAAGCCATCACCTTCTTCCTTCTTTATTCCAGTAGAATTGTGCATAGTCTCGCTGGTCATGGGGGCAAGGTGGAATATAATACATGTAGAAACAAGCCAAGTATTCCAATATTTATTTTTATCAACATAGCATCTTTCTGCCCAGGTTCTCATATCATAATAACCAATAATGTTTCTATTAAGGCATGTTATTGTGTATATATATAATTTGTCCTCCTCTAGTTGCTCTAATTGGATCTCCTTTTAAGTATTTTCAATGTGTTTTTTATTTTTTTCTCCCTCCTGTGATCCATGCATGGATTCCAAGAATAAGGACATACAATCTCTCCTCTTTCATACTGGCCAGTAGAGCCTCCCAAAGGAGACTGGTCCTTGGGGGGCCATCAACGGAGAGAATGTGTCATTGTCACAACTAATAAAGGCAGGGGAAACAAAATGCTGCATCTTGCATACTACCTTGTAAATGATATAATTTAAGCTTTGTCAGGATTCTTTTGAGGTCAAATTCCCAGAGACTGCTGCTGACCAAGAGATTTCTTCCTTTGCCATGCCTGGTACTGCTTAGGGCAGGGGCAGGGACAGCTGGAGCATTCCCACCTGCCTCAGAGCTTCTACAGGGCAGAACCTGCCTTGATGCTGGTTAGCCCTAACTGCTGAGAGCTTTGGCTTCACTTCCGCAGTGGTGCAGGATGAAATAATTCTAGAGCTGTCTCCCAGCTGTCCAGTTCCTGCCATTCAAGTGTTAACAGACACTTGTTAAATCTTGCAACTCTGCTCTTGTCAGATGAGATGCTGTCTGCACTGGGGCTACTCACAAAATCATCTGCCTTAATATTCTCATGGTCATGCTTTGCAATTTACATTTGCCTGTGGGAATGCCAGAGATACCTGGCAGTTGTGTTTGTTCTCATTCATGTGCTTTAATCTACAGGCAGAGCGTGATGCTCTCGGCAACCCCTGGGCACAGCTGGAGGCAAGTAGGGGCAAGACACTGGAGAAGTCGTGATGGTGAAAACTATTTCTGCTCTTGCACAAAAATGCTTCTTGATAGAAAGGTTGTAGTGACAGAGATGTATACAAAGTTTTTGTTGTTGCATGGTCCTATCCTTTCTTGGTGTGTGATTTGTTCATTCAGCAGCTGGTATTACTACTGTCCTCAAATCCAGTTTATACTTAATACAGTTGAATTACAACTCAATCGTAATACATATAGACCTAAAAAGCTCCTAATTATGGGCTGAAGAACTTAGTTTTACTGAAAATGTTTCTTCATTCTGAAGCATCTGAAAAGAAAATGAAAGAAAGGTTCTGTAAAAATATTAGTGACTCAGGTCAGTGTGACTCAATTATACCTGATGTCTTGTGACCTCTTTCTGGTCAGCAAATGGCAAAAATCAAGTTTGACTGTGTGGACCTTTCAGTGTAAAGGGCAATTAACTCCACACTCTCAACACTGTTGAAGTTGATGGATTTACTGCGTCCTTACTCTTTGCTGAGGTAGATAAAGTAGTCTTTCACTAAGATCATTTCATTCCTCCAGATAAACTGGGAATTTTCAGCCTGCCCAGCAGGGCTCACAGTTATACTGAGTATCTTAAAAGGTGACTGTTGTGAATGTGCAATGTTGTGAATAG
>JAVCKT010028545.1:0-14343 GCA_032273925.1 Rhynchotus rufescens
TTTTAAATTTTAGTTAATCTTTACCACAGTGCCTGCAGGCTGAGGAGGAGAGTCATCTCTTGGATACATCCTAGAAACAGGACACTTGAGAATGTCTAATCCATTTGGAGCAATTTTACAATAATCTTGAATACACTGAAGCCACCACCATACAGCATCACGACAGTTGAATCTGGCATGTGTTCCCTGGCCAAGAAGATTGGGAATAAGACCATGTCTTAAAGTCTCACCAAATGCTAAAATTATGTTTCTAGAAGAAAAGGAAAAAAAATATAGACTTAAATTAGTTACAAGGTCGTAACTGTTCCAAAAAAGTATGAAGTACAAATATACTTTAATATCAAGGCAAGTGAAGAATGTTTAAAGTTACAAATATATTGCTTAGCATGAACTACATTTGCAGTAAAAAGATATCTTTAACCACCCCAACACCTGCGATGCTAATACATTTAAATCAGTTTGTTTTAGAAAAGGTGCAACATTTACTAATATGGAGAAGACTTGCTTTTTCATAAACTGCCATGTAGATATAAACCAATTCATTTTTATCTTTATATCTTGTGGAGAACTCCATCCAAATTAAAAGATTAATAGAACTATCAAGTTAAGACAATTGTCTCATTTGCTCACTTATCAGTTTAAACACTTAAACACAGTACATACTAAGAACACCAGTTTGTGCAAGGACAAGCAGTAGTGTTATGGGCATGCTCTTCTAACTACATTAACACCTGCAGAATGATTTCGGACAACAGTAAGAACTAAAGGACAGTCAGTCTCACCTTGCTTCTAGATAACGTCCAGTAATTAACATTAGACCTCTCAGTGCAATAAAGGTATCCCTTCCCCAAGAGCGAAAAATTCCAGAAGAAAAGTGAGGTAAGCCTAAAAAGGAATGTTGGCAATGTCACCGTCCAGCTCATTTATTAGTATGGTCAAATTCTCCAGACTCATTTATAGGTGCAAACCAAACAAAGAAGTTAAAAAATAATAAAAGTAATCGAAGTGACTATATGTTATTATAACTAATTTACAGATAATATTTTTAAGAAATTAAATAAAACTCCACATATTTAGAACAATTATATAAGATTTCTAAGTATTCACAGAGAATTTTTTTGATTAAAATACTTAATGTATTTACAAATTCTGCAGTTTTGATTAACTAAATGTCACCCGTCTAATAATGAAAAAAGACTACAACTAAGACAAGATGTGTTACAGGTTTTTGACAACAACTTACATTCTAGAGCTATGTCACTTCAATAGCACAGAATGGCTTTAACTGCACAGTTAATTTCAATAATGTTCTCAGCTACTACAAGAGGGAATCATGGTTCTCTTTTGCCATGAGCTTTTAAGAATTACATTTTAATAGAAACATAAGTTGTAATTATTAGAATGATTCTGACTGTAAAAGCATAGTAAATGCCACAGCATTTTCCCCCTCAATTTACTCAAGTCAATCCAAAAATGAAAAATTCCATGCAGTAGTTAAAGTCTGCTGTGCATGCTTGCTAGAACCAAACTGTAACGTGTTACCTACTAATCTGCCTAAAGTATTCCCAGAACAGCAATCTACGTAAGAGTTAACAATCTCAGAGAAAACTAGCAAGTAACAGGACTATTAAATTCAAATCTTTTGGCTTAGTTCAAAACTGCACTTAAGGGAACAATGCTCATTCTAAGCTTCTGGGCAACAGCAAAATAGGCAAATGGAATGCAACTAAAGAGAAAAGACAGACAATAAAATTCCATGAAAAAGGCAGAGAGCAAAAAGAAAATTAAAGGCCACCATGAGACAAAGTTCCTACAATCTGTGGATGCCAAAAGTGTCCGGGGTTTCAGAAAAGGAGTGGGCCAACTCCTGTGGAGAGGTGTTTGTGTGGGAAACCACACACACACACACTCACACTCTAAGACAGCAAATACAGAATAGTTTTGGCATAGGCAAGTCCCCATTGCAGAGACTGCCAGATACTGGCAGGACATTTAGAAGTATAGTCACTGTCTGCTGACCCTGCTTTTCCATTCTTCATGCTCTAAGTACCACTGTTGACCCTTTTGAAAGCTCAGAGGATATTTTAGTCTAGTATAAGTTCCTATATTTTTCTGAAAACTTTTAACTTATAATTTCAGCTACATTCCACTAGAATTCAATTCTTAAACTCAAAGTGATGAAGGAAAATCTATTTTGGGAGATAAACTAAGTCATTAGCTAAATCATTCAGAATGTAGGGGAACATGGATCTTCACATAGGCTATGTATATATACACACGCACACACATATATATTACACACACACACACACATATATATATACACACACACGCTCTCCACATAGGAGTACTGCTACCTGCATTTTACACAAAGTGGTTAGGATCCGGGCATAAGGGACATTTAATAGTTATTGAAAACAGTTAAACTATTTTGTAATTTATTATTTTTGTAAGACTTATTTATACCTTTTATGACCTCACTTACCAGCTGCCAAGGAAACACAACATTGTTCCTTCTCATTTGTAATTGCATTCAGCCTATAGGGAACATCAGGTAAGGAAGGCGAGAGAACTGGCAGGCAAGGGTATCTTCCTATCCCACACATCTGGATTGAACCCAGTGAAAGGTGTTTAACAAATGTTGATCCATTCTGCACAAAGCTGTAATTCAACATAATTGTATTAAAATAACATTGCATTCAACAACATAGGACTTCTATAAATTTTATAAGAAAGCAATAACAGGAAAGGTTAATATGAGTATTATGTATTAATTCATTTTGAATGTCGACTCCAATTTGGAAGTCTCTCCTGAATTCTTTTCAGAAATGTCTGCCTAAAGTTATGTCTAAAACTAAGTTACTAATGCTGGTGATCTTCAATACTTTACTAGAAAAGAATGAGGAAATGAATCAACTTTGATGCCTACACACAGTTTTTCCGCCATGCAAAACAGACTAATTTCCACACAATATTGCAGCCCTACCAAATTTTTTGCCCAGTTTGACGTCTTTTTTTGAATAATGCTAGCTTGTTTATAAAGTTCAGAACTAGAATAAAACCTTCTTTAAAGCAATCCTTCTCTAAGAAACAGAGCAGAAATGGGCATTGAAGATGAAAAAACGGTCTTGCTAAGCAAAGTGCTCAGTTAATGAAGGATATTTAGCTGTGTAAACAAGTGTTCAACAGAGCAGCTGAGTCAAGTACAAGCTGATATTTCCCCTGAGCCACCAGACTTTAAAAAAGCATTATTAGCACTTGTAAACCTCTAAATCCCTGAAGAGAGAAGAAGTCATAAAACAGTAATAAAGCATCAAGATTGAAGAGCATCTGCTAAACCCAGCAAATTAAGGCTGGCTGAAGGTTTCACCCTGCTATTGTGCACTGCCAGCAGTGGTTCTAAATTCAAATCCACATGGGAGGTCAGAGCATTCACTCTTCTAAACCACTCTCATTAGAAGCTGTATCTGATTTTTTACTACAAATATTGTTTTCCATTGGGCAATACGTTAATGAAAATATTTTAAAAACATTCTCCAACAGATAAAATAAAGGATGTGATGAATACAGTTATCTACCTGGACATCTGATGCCATGCCACATCCAAAAGCGTAGTGTATGCACCCACTAATATGGCATCAAAGTAACAGGGGATAAGGTAACGTGGAATTCTCTTCAAGTAGACAAACATGGCCTTCAACCACTCACCAACCTATTAAAGTAAAATTTAAATGTCAACATCACCAGGATTCAAAAGCAAATGCACTGAGGATCCATTTAATTTAACTACAGTTTACATATCCAAATTATACACTCCAATAAGGTTGCAACTGCAAAACTGTCATTACAAACCAAGTGTGGCAAACCGATTTTGCATTGATAAAAAATGACAGGATTGAAGACAGAAACCAAGGAATTAAACGAATTATCACAAGACTAAATTATGTACAGCTGCTAGAAAAATCACTTGCAAATCTGGTCTGGGACTGCAGGATCTGGAGCTTCATTCTTTCTGTGTCTCTAGCAAGTATTGGACATTTGAGAAATATTTCTCTCTCCATTCTGGTATTGTTTAAAGGAAGAGGACAACCGTCTATAAAGTCACTGCTACCAAAGATTCAAGCCATTCAGATACCCTACATAGATGACAAAGCATGTGTGAATATAGTATATAACACTACAGTTAGCTTGGAACATTTAAGAACACAGCCGAAATGGAAAAGGAAAAAGGAAGCAATTTTAAAACCTTAAAATTACCAAACATGTTTTACTCACTTCTGCACAGGCTCCTGCACGCGAAATCAAACGATTGCTGACATAGTCAATCATCCAGTCTCCAGATCTTAAATTATCACAAAACGGATGACCCAAATCATTCTTTGGTCTAATGTCTGCCATCACTGACATTAACCCTGAGGATACAAATCCAACTCTATTACAGGACACGTAATTATCAAACAGCAGTTGTTATTTTCAAAGTAAACAGCTAAAGTAATAGCAACATTAAATTGTTTTAACTATATTATTTCTCTTGAGCTGCAGAGACAGATTCAACTCACTTAGAATCACAGAATCACATGTCCTCTGAGAAAATGGTAAGACAGTTACCAAAACGTACCACTGTGGATTAAATAGCATAATAAAATTCATACTTTTCATAAATAACTCTTCTGAAACCTGGTAGTACATAAGGTTTAAATAAGGTGTTTTTCATTGGCAAATTTTAAAGAAGTACAAGAACACTGCTGTTAAGATGGACATATTGATACTTATTTTGTAGTCCTGACTATTGCAAAAAAAGGCTGTTTTAATATGCTGCCTCAGTTTGATTCTTTAGGGTACAACAATTATGAGCATGTCTAAGTACAAACAACTTTTTTCTTAAATCCCAAGGGAAGAGAAAAGTACAAGTACATAAAACAGTACTAAAGGCTGTAATGTTTGAGACTGAGAATCTTTTTTCCTTAACAGGAAGGAAGAAAAAATATAAAAAAGAAAAAAAGCATGCTAAGCATCTTGCAATTACTACCTTGGAGACCTGCATACTTCAGTGGTGACCAGTTTGGAATGTTGTAACAACCACCACCATCTTCTTGTTCTTCTGCCTCGCATCTATATAGTACTTGATTTAGGTCAGCCAGAGTAAGTTTAGATGCAATACTGGAAAAAAGGGGTAAAATAAAACAAAAAACAATTCTAATAGAAAAAGAATTTCACTAACAAATTTAGTTTCCTATTTTAGTTAAATTAATTAAACAACTTACCATTTAAGTCTTGGAAATATAGAAGTCTTTCTCACAATTCTAAATGATTCTGCTCAGAAGTTTGAGTATGCATTAATATAGACTGAAGAGATGAAGAATCAATTGCTAACAAACATACCCCAACACTGACAAAAGACCCTATTTTGGTAAATCTACTTAAACACAACCTGAACAGAGCCTGAGAATATTCTATTCACCTCTCAATATTACATATATGAAGGGCATCTAAATGTTATTTATATTCCAACAACCCATATCTGTAGTAATGAAAACACTCTAAATTTACACGCTGTTCTTCACTTCTGCTGTAGCTGCATTGTATATTCATGGTTCTATTTCAGAAACTTAAGGAACACTTACGAAGAAAACAGAGTTGCTAATATTGGTGCCGACCGATCATCAGGAAGACTTCCAGATTTAAAATGAGGACTGAACTGGATCAGATGATTGCGGAGTACACCAACAGCCTCTTGTGCCTTTGGGTCAAGACTAACTCTGAAACACAAATGCATGACTTATAGAAATCTAGTCCTTCCAATAACTTCCCAAACAAGAAATCCTACTGCTCTTTTCAATGTCTTTAAAACACAAAATCCTATTGCTCTATTTTAACTAGAACAACCATTTGCAATTAATGTAACATACCTGAACACTATTACACTTCCGGGGGTTAAGTTTTCAAATTCTATTTCTTGGACATATTCATTTGGCCCTTTTATGGCAGTTCCAGCTTGTTTTATAATTTTACTCTCTTTAATCTTAGAAAAGAAAACATTTACAATTGAAATTTATATGAAACATCATGAATGACAACATACTACATTGGACCATGGAAGGAGAAGTCTAATTACCTGGATATGCTCTCTGAGTTCCACTGTGAAATTGGGCAATCCATTTATAAAATGTTCATCTTTTTTGTAAGGATTAACATATCTTTCAACAACTCTAGCCTCAAATACGACTTCTTCAATTTTTCCTGTAGAAAGTTAAACAAATCATACTGTAGTTAAGATACTTCACATAGAAATTGATTCTTTCAACATGAAAGCTTCAACATGAAGCAAAAAACCCCAAAGGACAGAAAAAATGCTCAGTTGCCCAACTTAGCAAGCAAATGTGACAAAATACATGCAAAGATGCCATAAGCCAGCCATAGATATTCATTATACATTCACAACTTTTAAATCTGGAATCTTGTTCTTTTGAAATAAGTTACTTCAGAAATTAATCATAAATTGAATTAAGACAAGTCTTTTACTCATCATTAGCGCTCTTAGCTTATTTATCGCCTTTTAGTAGATTCTGTATTAGAAAGGCTTCTAAAATGCAGATATAGATGTTTTATTTTCAAGCAATTCTGTCCATATATAAACATCCTATTTTTTTCTATCCTTTTGATAATATACAAACTAAGATACAAATCTTACAGCCATTTGTGTATGTTTTAAAGTGTGTGCAAGCATGACTGACTTTAAAATAAAAATGCATGTGGCACACACACACAACTAGGTATACTAAAAAATCACAGAAAACTTCTCTTCAAGAATATTACCAGATAAGATGTAAACGTTGCTATACATTGCTACTATACATTATTGTAATAATATTGCATACTGAATTAATACTTCCTATAAAATATAAGCATGATATGTAAAAATATATACTATATTTTATATAGATTTTTTCACCGTACTAACGATGCTGTTCCTCATTAAGCTGTGCTTTAAAACTCAAAAATATTGCATATAAAAAAGCTGAAGAGTAAGGATACTCAAACACCACGAGTTTGCCTTTTTTGGTGTAATATTTTACAAGTAATAATTGAATTTCATTCTGCTTCCCCTGAAAATTAATTGCCTTCTGGAATTTAGTTCTTACCAGTATACCGCAAGAAAAGTAAACAACAGTATATTTTCATGGGGAGTGCAGAACAGGAAGTGTATTCAGAATATAAGGACCCTTAAAAAGCCTAAAGGATTTAAGTCTATTATTTTCTTTATATACTTCTGATACACATCTTGTTATATCTAAAGGTATTTTACACAATGATCGCTTTAACATACAAAATCAATACAAGAAAAGTATGCAGCTGGAATAAATTGAATTTCTTATACACCTGCAATTTCTTAAGCATAAATCTGTACCTGGGATACACATTTCAGGTACTTCTTTACTGTAGAAGGAAGTTTTAGGATCTCTGAAAGCAGTTCGACTCACAGCCACAACAGATTGGTGCGTGTTAGGACAATGTCTTGTCACAGCCACTATATCTTCATCAACTTGATCCACATACACCTAGAAAAGACAAACCATGACAGCTGTGCTCATTTACAAACTAAATACTGAGAAAATACAGTGCAATTCTCACTTGCCTGATTAAAGCCTTTAGCCCCCAGCTCCTGATGCAACCTGTTTATAGCCAGCCTTCCTGCCAAAATTCCTGTTTCAAAATTAACTTCGCCAGAACTCAGGTGTGCTGATGGATTCCACTTTGAATAAAACCTCTCTTCAGATACTACAGAAATCTGTAAAGAAATTCATGTTTAAATGTATATGAGCCACTCTAAAATCATCAAGGGGCTCCAAAAACACAATCAATTCAAGTTTCATGTAAAATTAGACAATCCAAAGTAATGATGGCTAGTCAACTGCTTAGAACCCAAAATAAACAGCATTTAAATATACACACACACCCCCCCAAGACAAGACTCAAGTTTGCCTTTTTTAATTTGAAATTAATTATAATTACAGACCTGGTGCGGCACTAATTCGTCATAGCCTTTAGTGCTTCCTGTAGCACAGCATGCCATGGAAACAATCATTGCACTAGGAAGAGCATCATATGCAGAACGATGCTAGGTTAAAAAAAATAAGTGCAAAATTAATCAATATGTAATTCACTCCCCCCCCAAATATAGGTATGCATATAGAAGACGCACTAAATTTAAAAGAGGAACTGATTACCAATTACCATTATCTCAATCCTGATACTGAAAAAATACTACAGATATATTAATATATACCACTAAGAGCTAGACTCAAAAATAAGCACTTTAATTCCCACTATTTTCTCCCATTTTTCTCCTGCAGAACAAAAGCCAAGGAGAACAGATAAACAGGTAGAGAGAACCACTACAGCTGGAATGAAAGAATCAAAGCAGCTCTTTCTTATCAAGACCTTTACATTGTTCTACTTAAAAAGAGAAAACCATTAAGGGTTTTCTCTAAACCAGAAGGGTCTTCTCTAAACTAGAAGGTTAGTCCCTGCAAAAAAACCTCAAATTATGATGTACTTTTTTCTTAAATACCACTTCAAATCTAGACTATATGAAGCCCTCCCATGGTTCAAAAGCATCAGTTCAGAAAGGATTAAATGTAACACTTAAACTGAAGTGCTCACCTGAATTGGACACTCATTATCATGCGTGATATCCATGAACAGTGCATGAGCAATAGCTGGCATCAGAGGTCTCAAACGTGGCTGAACAAAAGAGCCAACAGGTTCACCTCCAAAACGATAAACTAATCTCCCCTCTTCGTGGCTATTATAAGCAGTCATGGCCTCTAAAGAAAAAATTCTGTGTTTGTATGAGAATAACTACCACAGAGGAGAACATGCACAGATGTAATAACACATTTTAAATTTTTATGTTGGTGTGTTTGCTAGGAAAGGAAGGGGGAGTTGAAGGTGTTAATTTTATTCTCTAATGTGGATAAACAACCTGCAAGTATGCTCTCTGCTATAACGTATTAATGTAGAAATAGATAGGAGGGAAAAAAGGTGAATCTGAAACATGTTCCTAACAGGCTTTAAGAAACTCATGCAACAAAATCAATTCGCAGGACACATGACATAGCACTTACAAAGGTGTGCTCAAACTTCTTTCTCTTGGTAGTGTAAAATGTTTAACCTTCTCCAAACTAACACAAGCTGTCTCCTCTCAAACTTCAGCTAATACTGTACTTTGTTGATGAGGAACAAAAGAATGACAATACAAAAACTGTACCTATTAATTTCATACTGCATGCAATCAAGGAGCATAACTAGGAGGAACCTTTTCTCCGTACAGAGCATATCTACAACCTCTGGCAGGAAAGAAAACTATATACACAGCAAGCCTACCTCTTATTAAGGAGGCAATGCCCAGACTATTCACAAAGATATTGTCCAGCTCCTCACTTCCCGTGAACAGCTCAGCCACTACATACAAATCAGCTCGCAATTTTCTAGCTGTGTCCAGCATGTACTGCAAAAAGTACAGCCAAAAAAGCCACAGAAAGAGGAAAGGCAGACACAAAAAAGGAAAAGTTTCAAAGCTAGGCAAGGATTGGAGAATGGGAAAACGCCATGCAAAGAAACAGAAAGCCGAAATTCAAGAACAAAGAAAAATACAAGATGATACACAAATACAAGCAAAAATCAAGAATTAGGATATAAGAGAGAAAGCGTTAAAAAGAACATGAAAGAGTTAAGATAGTTGCATAAGCAAAGATAATAAATATGTAAGAAAAAAGCATACCAACGTTAATTTCATGTTAAAAACTCCAATCATACATAACCCTATGCAACTTTCAATTGCTTATTGTACCTCTAATCAAGCTGGTAATTCCCAGGCGGTTGACAAAGATATTGTCAATGTACTCACTGCCCGTGAAGAGTTCAGCTATCACATAAAGATTAGGTCTGACTGATCTGGCTGTTGCTAGCATCTCCTACAGATCATAACATATTTTTAATGGAAGTTGTCCACTGTAAACTTGTGCATGTGCAATCATTAACATTAATGTTAAGCAAAACATAAATGAACTTTAATATACATAGTGCATTAAAGAATGAAGAGAGGCAACATTGATAAAACATCTGTGTTTTGTAGCTTATTTACAGATTGACTATTCTAGGTATTTCTCAAAAGACTAAGGCAACCACAAAACCAAAAATTTAACTCAAAGTTCAAGAATAGAGGTTGGATAAAGCAGATGCATTTTAAGATAAACATGTAAGACTTTGGTCAAAGTCTTCAAATTTACCTTTCAAAAGATAGTAAACACAGTTGAAAACATTATTGATTTCAGATAAACCTCATCAATTCAATTAAGAGAACGCTTCATAGATTTGAGGATGCTCTGTAACTAGTGAGCTGCACTACTCAATTTCAAATTAATTTTCTAGTGCAGCATCTGCATGCAGTCAAACTCAGAATATCATAATGGTTTATCATAAGCATGCTTAATCTTGCGTACCTCAGCTACATGAATAGGTGTTGAGTGACAGTTGTCAAGACGAACACCATGGAAATGTTTAGCAGTAATTTCAGTGTACTTTTTCATATGTGCCCAGAGGTAAGGACAATCTTCTGGTTTTTCACCATAACGCAGTTTCACACTGTCTCCCCAACAAATAAGCTCCCTCCTTAAATAAACATTAGAGCCTGTAAAAGAAAATAATTAAACTATAGAATGTATCATGAATCAAAATGAAAATGTGATACTTTACTTTCTACTTCTGAACAGCAGGAAAGTGTTGTGGAAAATTAAAAAAATCCTAACAACCACCACTTCATATTCAAATCTCTCTATATCGCCTACACTGATGCATAAATACAGACTCCAAGGAATACTTAAGATCTATCTCTGAATTAATTTCTCAAATACCTCTGTATCTGAGAACACAAAAAAAAGATTCCATGTATTCAAAGCATGGTACTACAACTCCACTTTAGAAACTTTTCGTAGTTAGCACTTTATAAAACAGCAAACAATTGGCAAAAAAATCTGTATTTCAGGTGGTTTTAACTAATGATCAGATTCAAAAGGTATTTGTGTTACTATATCCTGTACCATAAATAAAGTTTATAAAGAAAAGTATGCCACAGCCACAATTTTAATCTGCTGCTAACAGTAGTTTCTGCTGAGTTAAGACATATTTCCAAAGTACTTAGGCATCCACACTATTTAAAGGAAGTTCCTTAAATGATTGTTGCATATTGAAATTTTTACCTTTTATCTGTTCTAGCTTTGTTTACTATAGATTCTGCTTTTTTTGGATGTAATAAATACCAAAAAATCAAATTTAAAGGTTGTGTATTTTATTTTCTGAGGCCGACTCAACATAAGGATGGATGCTTCTAATTAGAAATAAATTTGGCTGTAGTTCATTCAGGTTGCAAGCAAATGAACACTCCCACTTGCCAGCCTCACTCTTATTGAATGTCAAAACGTGTCCAAAGGAAACTGGAGCGCAACATTTTAATGCATGGTAAATTCATATCCTATCTTACGATCACAAGCAGTCCCCATATTTTAATTTGGATTCATTTTCTTGGTTATTCTTGCATTGACAAGTCTTATGAATTACATGCTTAAGATGCCCCTACTGACAGGCTTGACATATATACATACATATGGCCAACTTGGAATTCTCCCTTTAGAAAGGAATACTTTGAGTAATGATATCAATTAGTAAACTTTCAAGTGATTTTCTCTTTAACAGGATCAGCTCTATCATTAGCAAACTTTCTCTTTGTGAGCAGGATCTGTTCTAATGTAGAATATAGACTACAAAAGAACAGAAAATTACAGTAATCCGGGCAATCTGGACTCCACAGAGAAATAAATTATTTCAAAAGGTACTTTGAGGCATCCTATAACCTCTCTTCCTATCCTTAAAACAACCCATAGAAAGTATTTGCTTGTACTCTTCAAAACCCAGTGTTTAAACATTAAAAAAGAATACACTCAAAATCTACAAACATGTAAGTACTATTTAAGAACACTTTAGAAATTTATCTATGTAGCTTTGTCTTTAAAGTACAAGCAATTTTGCAATGCCGGTGCAACGACCAACACTATTCTACCTACACAGTCAAGCTGTGAGACTGCACTCGGTTGTGCACCTCAACAGTTAGCTAACAAGACCTATTCTTTCGCCCCTTCCTCTCCCCTGCTCCTCCCTACCCCATCCCTACATCACTTGATGTGGCCCCTCTCTCAACTGCCTTCACCTGCAGCACTCGCTGCACCTTTCAGGAGCCAGCTCTTGCTCACTGATGCAGCACACTATCCATCTTACTACTGCATTAGTTTTCTGCTTATAGCATTTTTTTTTTTTTTTTTTAAATTTGAAGTTTCTTTACAAACCTGGTTCAGCAAAGTTTTTAAGAGGATCATCTCCCATTACCCAGCCATTATGGGCCATGAAATAACAAGCCTTATCTGGCTGATGTATCATAGTTTCTTCTTCCTCCACAGTCAGCTCTTTGAATGGGTAAGTAAAATATCTATGGAATACACAAGCAAAAAGCAAATCAAACCAAACAGATACAAGATAACCTTAACTGCAATTCACTGCCTTTGAAATGAAAGAGTATCTCCTATAAATTGACTTTTAGATAAAACATAAAAAGCAGCTGCTACAAATGATGGACAATTTTCTATTTTGCAGTATGTCTCAAAGGAGGAAAGACAGTTGTTTTCACTATCTCAGTGTCAGCTGATTGTATAAAAATAAAACCCCAACCCCCTAAACATACAAACATCACCAGGTACACAAAAGATGAAAGGTGTAGGCTTTCCTAGTTCCTTCCCTCCTCCATCCGCAAGAGCAAGGCAATATGCAGGGCTTCAATGTGCCCTGAGTAATGTACCATGCTCTCCAAATCCACATGTTGATCAGTTATTATCACTGTGTAAATCTTCAATTCATACATTACATGACCATTGAACATGAGAGGAAACATGCACTTGTATGATTTTTCTCCTACGAATTTTTACTTCTAATGAGCTTTGAAATTACTTTCCTTCTATAGGATTTAACAGTTTTCAATTAACAAAAGTTATAATACCTGGTAACTAAAGGGTATTTTCTAGTAACAGGACCCAGTTTAGGACCATGACCAGCCATTCGTTCATAAACGACAGTCCCCACAAGGCAGTTGATAGCCTAGAAATAAATCAGTTATGCATTATTTAAAAAGTTAATTTATTCACAATTTAAAACAAGTCAGCATTAAAACACAGCAATTATAAGACCTGCTCTTGATGGTGATTAACTTGTCTGTATTGTTCAGCATTCAGTTCTTCAATTCTCTTGCGAAACCAGTTACAACACTCTTCTATTGCAGCTGGTCCGTTGCTTAGCAGGTGGAAATTACATCAGAGAACAATTAGAAAAGTTGATTTTAAAACACTTCATAATAAATACACAAATTAAAATGTTAGAAAAACTTTGTATGTTTCTCAATGTAATTTTCTCTTGTTTCATTCTGCAAATTTAATTTCATTTCTATGTTTAACTTGGAACCAATAATACAATAAATACCTGTGTGGGATGAAAGTTGCCAGTGCTATATCCATATCTACAGTACAGCCAAGTCGCTTATAATTAGGATCCTGAATTATTTTAAGATGCTGATGTGGATCAGATTTAGTGCTCATTTTGCCTGAGGACAAATTTTAAAATTAATCATTAAATAAAAATATAAAATACCTTTAAAAGACAAACTACATTTGTTATTCTGGCATAAAAAAGACAAGCATTTTAAAAGCTTGCAAAAGACAGGAAACTTAGATCTCAGAGATGGCTGTTCAGAAAAAACTGTCCTCAACGATCATCCCGGATCTGAGGAAAAAAACATATATTCCTTTCTATTAAATTTTTTTTCCAAGAAAAGCCTTCAAAGGTCTCATAGCATCTACAAACATTTAATTCGGCACAGTAGATAGATTTCTCACATAAATATTGTTTTTTTCTGTTTTCTAACTCAGCACAGTAGAAAGTTCTCACATAACAAATATTGTTTTTTTTTTTTGTTTTCTAGCTTTTATATATGCTAGAATTCAAGAAACATTATATATTACTATAAAAAATTATATGTGGCAATATAGTTTACCTTGAGTTAGAAGGGTTTTAAACTGCTGAACTGCTTTGTTAACATCCACTTGGAAAAATTCCCACAGCCTAATTTTTGGATATATGTCTTCCCAAATTATTTTACGGATACACTGTAAAAGTAAAAATTTTGATGATTCATTAGTATGATCAAAAACCCTAAGGGCTCATTTTTTAACAAAAGAAATGTTT
>JAVCKT010028546.1:0-10315 GCA_032273925.1 Rhynchotus rufescens
CAAACGAGAAGGAAGCCCTTTGTGAGCGCAGACGTTACAGGCAGAGGGCAATTTTAACACTATCCTCTACCAAAAAGGGCAGAAAAGGCAAAACATCCACAGCAGCAACCAATACTGCCCCAGTGTCTTCCAGAGCAGTCTGTCCACATTGATGTTTTGTCTATTTTATGCTGTTTCAACTGTAACCCCCTTGACACAAGGGCTGTTTTAGCATTTCTTAGATCACTGCTTATATTGTTCTTTGCACAGAGTGCTGCTCTCAGACAGAGTTTCTAGGCACTGTAAAAATACACACAGTAATAACTTCTTGGGGCCAGTCCTAGACTATGCAGCTCTCCTTCCATCACAAACTTCAGCCTCTTCCAAATGTAAGTCATACCTCTGGCCTGTCTTCTAATACAAAAAACACGGACAATCCTCCTCTCCAAAGCAAAACAGAGCATTACACAGCCCACATAATTCAGCAAACGTGACATAGTAGTTACACTGCTTGACAGTCTACTACACTTCTCAAGAGCTAGAGATTTATTTTAAATTTCTAAAATCTTTAAGGAGGAGCTGCCTGTCAGTGGCAGGAAGGTGGGTAACAGTTGTCACTGCCCAAAAGATGCAAGGTAAAAATCAAGCCCAAATGACACATTTGTGAAGCTGGTTTATATTTTCAAAGTTTGAAGAAAATCCTAGTACCAGGAGTAAGCAGCTGAATCCAGCAATTTCACTGGGCATTTCTGGGCAGATGGCTAGTTCTGAATTTCACTCACTTTGCAGTTCTTTCAAAGAAGAAAGCTCCCAAATGCGTGATTTTCAGGATCTTACCTTCCAGTTTATCCTCTCTCACTACTGCAATCTTGTGGCACTAAAGAAGAAGAAAAGAAAGTGTGTATTATCTAGAAAAATAATTTAAATCTTAAATTTTCTGAAGATCTACATAGGGCTGGTATTTCAAATGATCTACTGAATAATAAACCCTACAGGTTATAGGTGCAGCTTTGTAGTTGCACAGAATTGTGCCAATACTCTTGATCATCAGCTACTAGTTTTTAAATCTGTCTTCCTACTTTTCTAGGGCATTATTTCACAGAGGATAACAGCATTAAAGAAATATTCTATCTTGTAGTTCTAACATTGGGAGGTGAAAACCACAATAACAACAAGAAAAGCTTCAAATTCAATGTGCCAGCCCACGCCAGCCATACCCACTTTAGATTGCCTGTGAATTTTAAACACAGACAGGACTATCAGAAGCAAGACAGTGAGAAATTAAGCATTAATTTTAAAAATCAGAAATGAATGTTTCCAGAAACACTGTGTGTTTCCAAAGCACAAAATTTCTTCAGTCTTCGAGGACTGCACCTGATCTATGGTATTCCACAGGTAGCAGTTGATATGGAGAGTCAGGAAAGACTGGAAAATCTCCGTCCTCTGGAAAGAGGCTGGAAAATCTCCGTCCATTAACTTTGTGTTTAAATGATACCACAGAGTAGTCACCAAGAGCAAGAAAATGGAGCCAAATTGAAAGAGTGATGAAAGACCGAGTGCCTCATCCCCTTGCTGAGTGGGACAAAAGAAAAATAATGAGCAGAAAAGCAAAGTGTTCCCAGGGCTTCAGACACCCTGGGAACTACTTATGACAACTTTCTTTTAGCATCTCCTTTCAGATGAATCTTGCAGTTGAATCCACAGCCTTGTGGCTACACCTACCGTCGGCAGCCAGTAGTGCAGGGTTAACACCAGGAACAGAGTTTGCTCGGAAGCTTTGGGATTTATTTCCTCCCCACTAACTGATTTAGGCCTGTCTGTTATTCCAAACACCCAAATATCTTCCAGAAATGTCTCCAAGATTTCAACTTTCCTCGCAGTCACCCTGGTTATTGGTTAGACACTCGGGTCTGGAGAGCTTTAAGCTCTTCCTGTGCAGTTATTCTTGACGGCTGCATTGCTTCATTGCTGCCCCTAAAAACCAGCTGCCACTGCAGCTACTCAGACCGTATTTTTAAAATATAATGTAGCATTCAAAAATAAGAGCTTTAAAGGCAGAAAAAAAAAAGTCAGACTGTCATTGTTCAGTTTTGTAGGTCTTTTTCTTATTAAAAAATAAAGAAATGGAAATTGCTAAGATTGAGGGTAAAAATATCTGTAACTTACATCAAGATTTTTTCATTACTTTATTTGCTTTAAATACATTATGGCAAATTAAAAAAGACAAAACCAAAAACAACAAAACAGAAGTTCATCAAAATTGTCTACTTTGTTATTTCCAAGGGAAATAATTGGAAACCTCCAAGGTTATTTTACACTCTAAACCTAACAGCATCTGTGTATTAGCAAACAAATATATTCCATTGTACAGAACTAATGCAATAAATGATTACCTTCAGTGCCAGGCTAATTTGGAGATGTAAACAGAACATTTTATACAAGTGGACTGCCTTATTAATTAAGAATAAGAAAAACAATCTTTACATCTACAACTAAAGGCCAGGACTAAAGTCCAAGACATACTAACTCTAAATGAAGGTTATGGACTGCACTGTATGAGATAATTGGGTATCTAAAGACCCAGACAGACACATAGCTGAATATCAAAGGCATTTAGTGTTTGGTTATTAAATCCTCAGGAGGACCAAGGCACTGAACTTGCCTCTTTTCTTTGAAAACCACTTGGGATATCTGTTTGAAATTTCCAATGACATTTTGGGCAGTCTTGACAAGCAGCAAACAACATATATGTTCTTTACATCTAGCAACTCATTTGCTTAATAAACAAACTCATTTTAAAAATAAAATATGATTGATAAAGGTAAATTTCTCTCATACACTAGATTAGAAAACTTGCAGTATTTAACAAGATAAAGTTATCTGAATGACAAGGTCTCTAGAAATGTAATAAATCTGCATATCCTAGGCAAAGGGATTAGCTGACTTCCCAAGGACCCTTCCAGACTGTTTTCTGAAACTTGCTGTCTAAAAACAATGATAGGATTGAGAAATAATTGGGGAAAGGATTTAAATCAATTAAATTAAACCCTGATGTGTTATTCAATGCTGTACTGTCATATCATAATCAGTTGATCTTATTGTTATTTGTGTTTTCAGACAGAAGTAGCACTGTCTTTCCTACAGGTACATAAGACAGCCTGCCTGTTCCTGGAAAAAGACAGCAAGTTCTTCAGCTCTTGAGCGCAGATTACAAAACAAAGAGAGAAGAACACAAAAAAAAGGGAGCTCACAGACACTTCAAGAAATAAAGTACTCACAGTAGATCCATTCTGAATGAGATTTCCTGCAACGAAATAGGTGACGTGAAGCTGAGCTCCCGAATTCTCCTTTCGTTTCCTTTCGACATAATCATACAACATCCTGCACAACAAGAGACACCAGTGTTAAGGGCATGAAAGAGAAAGAGCCCACCAGCACCCCCTCAGTGTAGCTTAAAGTTACACTGAACATGAGCAAAAGATAAGATGAGCTAAACCAGCCTGAGATGGAAAAATTTTGCATAAATTAATCCTGGTTAAAATAACTGTGTTAAACTGAACCTTAATGAGACACCTTCCTCATTTATCACGTTGGAGAACCTGACACTCCAGCAACTCTATAAACTGCAGGAGAAATGAAGGCAAGGTCTCAAAGCTCTGAATGTTGGTTCAAAATGGTCTCAAAATTGGCGTTTTTGGTACATGATCACATTGTCAGGTGCATATATGTAAACCCAATTAGGTCTACTGATAGAGTGACCAAAAACTAGAGGAACTTTCCTCTAATTCTCTCTGTAGTTACTCTGGAGCAGAGATTGACTCCTGCCTCATTAGAACCTCCCTTCAGGCAGCTGGAGAGAGCAATGGGGTCTCCCCTGAACCTCCTCTTCTCCAGATTAAGTAAGTCCAGCTCCCCCAGCTGCTCCTTATAAGGTCTGTGCTCCAGCCCAAACCATCTCCTCACTAGTAGATGCTCAAGCTGATGTTTAGGTGGTTTGGAGGAGAGGGAGGATGCTACACTTAGCACATGGCTGTCATGTGCACCTCCCTTTTTAGTCTAAGCTTTAACCAGAAACTAAGTGAGAAAAATATTTGCATTATGGCACTTGAAAAGCTTATGAGAGTCACAGTTCTCATGCTTAAAGTGACCTGGCTCTGTAGAAACAGCCTCTGAATCGTCCAGATCTCATTGTAACAACACTCACCTTTAGTGGATTCTGTAAAACAAAGTGAAATTATTACACTAATTTCTATTTCTTGTAATAAACAAAGCGAGGGCTACAAATTGGGAAAATCTGGAGAGGTAAAAATATTCTGACAACACCCCTGACTACCCTTCATATTTCAGATATTCAGCTACCCTCATTACCAAGCCTGAGAGACACCTATTTATAACAGTGCCCACACTAAGCAGCAGGGTAATCAGAGAAGACTAATTAGGGTTTCTATAAACCACAACACTCAATAAACTCAAGGCAAGCGCTGCCTCTGGGAGGAGCGTGTGAGGCGGTTAAATAACATTAACAACGACAGCTGAGAGGGCGTGTAAGGTTCTTAAATATATCCTAAGGGCCTGTTTATTTATTTTTTTTTAATGATTTATTTTTTGTGTTCATCACAGGTGACAAAACAGCAAATAATGAAGGTTTTTGCCTGTAAATAAAGGGTTTTTGGGGGGGGTACCTACTGTTTAGCCTGGTTGACGTGAACCCCCAGGGTGTAACTCAGCCATTTGTAGGTGACCTGTGAAAAATAAGTAACAGGGAATAAATAAGAGGGAATACAAACATTGGGTAGGAAAATCTCACGCTGTTCCTTCACAAAACCTCTCAAAATTGGCTTTTTTTAAAAAAAAAAAAAAAAAAAAAAAAAAAAATTCAAAATATTCAACATCCCCAAGAGAACTCTAAATGGAGTGGGGGGGGCTGTTGCGCATGCGCAGAGGGCCCGTTAGGCCGTTTCCCCCCCCTCGACCGACCCTTACGCGTCCCCCCCGCCCCAAACCGCCCCGCCGCCCCCGGCCTCACGATGCGGTTCTGGTCGGTGACGAACTCGTCGATGTTCTCCAGGTAGAGCTCGTCCTCCATGGCGGGAGCGGAGGGGACCGCGCGGCGCCGGGGCCTGTTCCCGTTCCCGTTCCCGCGCGCTCAGCGCCGCCGCCGCCCGCCCGCCGCCATAGCAACCCGCCGGGGAGCGGGCGCGACGGTGGCCGCGCGCGGACAAAATGGCGCCGCCGCTGCCGCCTCCGCGCGTGGCTCCTCCCCCGTTCCCGTCAGGGAGGCCTTGCGCGCCGTTTTAAGGCGTTTCAAGGCGTTTTAACCCTCCAAATCCACCCAGCGTCTCACTGTGCCACTGGCTGTGGTGTCTAGACGCTACCTGGAAGCTCTGTTTCCTTCCAGCAGTTAAAAATTCTCGTTTAATTTGATTTAAAAGCCTTTTTTTTTTGGGTGTAAAATACAGGACAAAAGGGACAATTCGTTTCTGTATTGAATCTTCATCAAATCTCGCTTGATCCTGATTGATCCTTATTTTAAGTTTACCTGCCCTCATGTTCCCAATCAGTCAGTACATCCCCGTTTCCCCTCCTTTTTTTTTTCTCTCTTTTCTCCTTTTTTTTTTCCTTTTTCTTTTTTTTCCCTTTCCCACCCTCTTTTTTCCCCTTTTTTCTTTCTCTTCTCTCTTTTCTCTCTTCTCTCTTTTCTCTCTTCTCTCTTTTCTCTCTTCTCTCTTTTCTCTCTTCTCTCTTCTCTTTTCTTCTCTCCTCTCTCTTTTCTTCTCTCCTCTCTCTTTTCTTCTCTCCTCTCTCTTTTCTCTCCACTTTTTTCCACTTTTTTCCACTTTTTTTCCACTTTTTTTCCACTTTTCTCTTTCTTTTCTCTTTTTTTCCTCTTTTCTCTCTTCTTTTCTCTTTTCTCCTTTTCTCTTTTCTCTCTTCTTTTCTCTTTTCTCTCTCTTCTTTTTTCTCTCTTCTTTTCTCTTTTCTCCCTCTTCTTTTCTCTTTTCCCTCTCTTCTTTTCTCTTTTCTCTCCTTTTTTCTCTCTTCTCTTTTTTTCTCTTTTCTCTCCTCTTTTTTCTCTCTTCCCTCTTCTCTTTTTTCTCTTTTCTCTTTTTTCTTTTTTTTCTTTTTTTCTTCTTTTTCTTCCCCAGGTAAAACAATATGGGAATGCTCATGTGACGGACTTTGCACAGTCCTCAGCCCCATTCCCAACACATCCTACACTTTGTCTTTTTTTAAATCAGCACTTTCCAAACGTTAATTTAAAAATCAATAAAAGGAAATCTAGGAGACAGTTTTCAGCTCTTTTTAAACCTAATTTTATTATTAATTTTACTTATTATGTTTCCTTTTTACCCCTGCAAGTCTGCAGCACGGCCCCAGGCCATTCCCTTTTCCCCTTGGCAGCTTGTTTTAATGTTATTTTTTCTACATTTTTATTTTTTGCAGTGCAAAATACATAATTCTGTGGCACCTGGTGCTGCTGTGACCCCTGTTTGTGCCTGGGAACTGGTGCGTATTTCCTCTGCCTCAACATTTTCAGGTGGGTCTTGGCCCCGAGCTGAAAATAGCCCTTTTATGGCTCAAAAAGGGGCTCCCCTCCATTGCAGGGGTCACTGAAATGTTACTGTTTTGCTTATATTTGGTTTTGAGTGAGTTACATGAGATCTCAGGAAACTCGAGCACTAGTAAAATAAAAAAACATATATATATTATTAAATATCTCATGAATTAAATCCTTGAGCAAAAACACTACTGCCCCATGGAGCTTGAAACAGTGGCTGATAAGCAAAGAAATGAAAATTCCAATGTCCAACCTGAGCACAGAATAGTGTGATATTAATGTCCTCCTTTTACCTTTTTTTTTCCCTCCTTTTAGAGGAAGTAAAATAAATGGAGATGTGATAAAGTAATTGGCAAAATCACTTAAGATCCCAAAATTGCACCATGGAGATGGATCCTTGGGGTCCCAGGATAAGTTATGAGACATCTCTAAGGTCATATATTAGATAATAGTTGGGGAAGGAGAAGGACCAATGTCTGCCCATCCATTTGGGAACTTTATGGAGAAAATATCTCCCAATTCCTGATCTTTATTCTCAAATATACGAAGATTTTTTTTCAACCATCACTTGTTAATAACAACTTGCACTGACAGCCCAAACCACCAGCACAAGCAGAGCCTGAGGACTCATCCTAACAGTCATTTCACAATGTATTTGTGAAAACAAACAACAAAAAAAAAAGGGTAAAAAACCCTGAAAACTCACTGTAGATAGCTAACAAACATCTAACTTTGAGTGAAAGGAGTTAATTCTTAATAATAAGTTTTAATTAATGTTATATGAGTGGGGACTGAGGGATCCCAGTACCAAATACAGTTAATTTAGTCTAAATTTCTTTTAGTTTCTGGCACCTCTCTCATTTTGGAGTTTCTCAGCCTTCCTCCTTTCTTACTCCGGGATGAATTATGGATAACTAGAGTTAATGGGGTCCTTCCAGTAGGAAACCGGTGTGCTGGGTAACTCAGATCCATCGTTTCCCACTTAAATATACATAAAAATAACGGGAAAAGTTGGGATCATCAAAGCAACAGGAATGAATATGCTGCTAGCCTTGCAAAGGGACAGAATTAGCACAAGAAAGGTCAAGAACTAGACCAAAATTGCTAGCAAAAAGCAGAGTTACATCGGCTAATGGTTCAGCTAGAAATTTTTTTTTTAGATTTTTTTGTGCTTGTGTTAAGATCTATTTTTGAGGAACAGGTAGATACCCAAAAAGCTTAAAAATTGCTGTAGAAATGTGCATTTCACCTTGTCCCATCCCAAAAGAGGCGACTGCCACCAGCCTCCCCCCAAAACAGCCCCAGGAAGCCCCACTTTGAGCCCCGTATTTGCCATTGGCTTCATCTTATTTACTGATACCTCCGTTTCCTTCCGAAAATATTTCCAGGGCCAAATATTCCTTCCTCTCCAAGGAATATCCGGCACGGGGATATTTTGCGCCCCATAAATGTGATTTACGGGAGGAGGATGCGGGTCTGAACCCATAACTCATCCTTTTTGTCCCGCTCACCTTGTGTTTTCCTTCTTCAAGCTTCCTGCTCTTGGCTTTCCGACCTTGGCTGACGTGTCCGGGGGCTGGAAAACGCAGCTTTTTTTGCATTGTTTTGCAGTGTTTTGCATTGGGCACGTCTTGGCATTGCACACGCATTTTAACCCCCAAAAAAGGAGTTTTCTTCCAAATGGAGCGTTTTCTTTTATGGAAAACGGCACGAGATCTTTCTGATCCCACCCAGACCTGCTTTACGCTCGGAGGAGGTGACTTGCAGGACCTAAATGAGGGGAAAAAGGAGGATTTTAGTGAAGGACGGGTGGGTTGCCGGGGTCACGGGAGGACCGGGAACGTGCGCGGGATCCGTCCCGTGTCCCCAGGCACGGCCGGGAGCTTCCGCAACAACTTCCAGCCCGACACCTGCGCTTCCTCCTTCATTTCCCGTCCGTCACTTGGAGCCGATGGATATTCCCAGGGATGGGGGGGGGGGGGGAGCTGCTCGGGCTGCCAAAAGTGTCCAACGATCCATGAAATTCCAAAAAAAACAGTGCTGAGCTTAGCATCAATGCGGCTAAGCGGGATCATTTCTCTGCTTACTTTGCACCCAAAACCTGCGGATTTTGCCCCAAACGCCAGGACGGGGGGTCAGCCCAGGTCCTGGCGCTCGCTCTTCCCACGTCAGCCTCTCCGCGACATCCCGCATCCGTGCCAAAATCCACAGGAATTCGCTCAGGGGCCCGGTGGGAGCGTCAGCCCCTTTGGCAGCTCCGGCCGGGCACCTGCTCCGCTGCCCGGCTCCTTCCCGGCCCTTTTCCTGCCATTAAAGCCACCGTTTCCTTCACCTTAAGGCTTCCCGAGGGAACAATGTCCTTCTTCCCGCGGCCGGGAATGGGGAGAAAGCCCTGGGAGCCCTTCGGAACCTCCATCCTCCTCCTCGCCGTGCCCATGTGTGGAAACGCGCCCGGATCCGGACGGTGTTTTCTTTTCCCAGGTTCTCTCCGTGTCGGAGCCCGCTCCTGTCCAGACAGCGACGTTCCGGATAAGGAATAAGGAAAAGCGGGAATTTGGGGAGGCCGCCGGCTGTTCCCTGTCCCTGTTCCCTTGTCCTTGGGTGCCTGTTCCCGCTCAGGGTCCTGCTTCCCAGGCCTCCTGTCCCCAATCCCATCGCCTGCCCGGAATCTCTCCCATTTAATCCCATCTCCCAGCCTGAATCCTCCTGGAATTCTCACGGCCTGGTCCTGAGACCCCAGCCTTATATCCCACTTCCCTACTCCCCTAGTCCCTATTCCTTAATCCCTAGTCCTAGTCCTTAATCCCTAGTCCCCTAGTCCTCTGTGTCCTGGCCCTAATCCCCCCTCCCCAAATCCCCAATCTCCCAGCCCCAAATCCCAAAACCTACCCCTAAAACTCCATCCCCACATCCCATTTCCTGCCCCAATTCCCTCACCCTTTATTCCCTCATCCCTAGTATCCCAGCCCCAAATCCCACGTCTTGACCCTAATTTCCCAGCCCTCAATCCCACGTCCCAGCCCTAAAATCCCAAATCCAGCCTCAATCAAAATCCCCCAGCCCCAAATCCCATTTAACGGCCCTAATCCCCCATTCCCAATCCTGGGTCCTGGCCCTAAACAGCCAGGTCCAGGTCCCAGCTTAATCCCCATATCCCCCCTCTCCCCCTCCCCACATCCCATGCCCCTATCTCATCCTCCAACCCCCTAGCCCTTTATCCCAGCCTCATATCCTACACTCCAAACCCCATCCCCACATTCCATCCTGATACCCCATTCTCTAGCCCCACATCCCATCCTCCAGCGCCCCATCCCTAGATCCCACCCTCCAACCTCCCACAGTCCAGTTCCATATCCCATCCTCTAACCCCAATCCCCACATCCCATCCTCCAGCTCCTCCCACTCCTTCGCCTACATCCTATCCCCATATCCCACCCTGCAGCTCCCTAGCCCTATATCCCCACCCCATATCCCACCCTCCAACCGCCATCCCCTACATCCTATCCCCATATCCCATTCTCCAGCCCCCTAGTCCTACATCCCATCCCCACATCCCACCCTCCAACCCCCATCCCCTCCATCCCATCCCATCCCCATATCCCACCTTCTACCCCCCCCATCCCTATATCCCCTCCCCATATCCCCTCCCCATATCCCATCCTCCAACCCCCTAGCCCTATATCCCATCCCCATATCTCACTCTTCAGCCCCCATCCCCACATCCCACCCTCCAACCCCCTAGCCCTACATCCCATCCCCATATCCCACCCTCCAGCC
>JAVCKT010028547.1:0-30912 GCA_032273925.1 Rhynchotus rufescens
TCCCTGGGCAGCCTGTTCCACTGCTCTGTCACCCGCACAGGAAAGAAGTTCCTCCTCACCTGGAGACGGAACTTCCTCTGCTCCAGCTTGTGCCCATTACCCCTCGTCCTATCGCTGGGAACAAGTGAAAACAGCCTGTCCCCTTCGTCCCTGCATTCTCCCTTCCTGAACTTATACATGTTAATCAGATCCCCTCTCGGCCTTCTCTTCTCCAGAGAAAACAGGCCTAGCTCACTCAGTCTCCCCTCATACAAGAGATGTTCCATTCCCTTAATCATCCTAGTTGCTCTTCTCTAGACCTTCTCAAGGAGCTCCAATAATATAAAATATGCCTATTGATTTTTTTTTTTTTTTTAACCATACGTTAATGCTTAATATCACTGACCATCAATATGGTCAGTGAGCATCTAATGTATAGACAGGGCAAAAGTTTTGTCATTAGGTGATGCTTGAGAGTCCTTCAAGAAGTTCAACCCTTGCCAGAAATTGAGTTGGTTTCTGCGTAGGTCCCCAAGGAGCTTGTCTGTGGCGTGACTCAAGGCATTCCCACCAAGCTTGCAAAGATCATTGCCACTTCTGAGTTCAAGAACAGGAGACGAGGGCAGTAAGTTCGTGCAAGGTGCAGGGAACTGTGGCTTTGATCCTTTCTGTGTGTGACTAAAGGAGTCTAACTCATCTCACTTGCTAGGGGAGTGCCTAGTGCCTCTTATATAGAGCGTGCTTCTCCTCTCTGTGAGTGTCAGACTTTCTCCTGCAGCACAGCTTCAGCAACAACTATGGAAGCACTGTGTTAAGCCTATAGGCTAGCACTTAAGGCACACTTTAGAGGAGGGAGGGAGTTAGGTTGATTTGAAATGCCTTCAGGTATCTGTGTTCTGTCTGCTAGAGACACAAGACGTGTGGGGGCACAAAAGCACAGCCTGCATTATTTTAAAATGGAAAGAGTCGTCTCCTCTACATTTAAAGAGAAGCTGTAGGTGCATATGTTCAAGGTAAATATTAAATCTATGAATAACTCAAAGGAAGGAGAGCGCTAGCTTGCAGCCCTAGTTGCCTGAGCTTCAATTGAGAGAGTTGTGATGTATCTGTTTTCAGTTATATTTTTGGCAATAAAATTCTGTTTGTTTAGTGTACAGTTTGACATTATAAAGGCATCTAACTCCACCTGTTCCTGTATGACTAACATAAGGTATTGAATTCTTTGGTGAAGAGTCAATCGTTTCACTGCTTAACAATTCTGTGTCTATCTATTTACATCTTATATGCTATTAGTATTCTCTTTTACATGCATTTTGACTTAAATAATAAGGCAGTGTCTCTGGAATATTCCAGGAAGAGTAGCACAAAATCAGTCTTAGAATGGATCTCCAGCAGTGTTCAGACAACCATTTAATCAGTTCTGCTGCCAACATCTATAAAACCAACATCTATAAAACCTTGTAATTCTTCCTCATTACCAAAAGCATGGGCTCAGTCTTGTGCAAATTTGGCTATTGCAGCATCTAGAAAATCTCTCAAATGATCTTGGGACAAGGTAGGACCAAGGTCTTAAACTTCTGAAGTCTCATGTCTCAGGGACCCGTTGAAGAAGGTCTCTGAGATACCTGTCATTCAGGATGTGAAGGCCAGAATATCAAAAAGGTCAAAGATTTTACAGTTCTCTCTTCTGTAGCTAATATTTCTTTCTGCTTAACAGGTGATTTGTATATTGGAGGAGTGGCCAAAGAAATGTATAAATCCTTGCCAAAACTGGTGCATGCAAAGGAAGGATTCCAAGGCTGCCTTGCATCAGTTGACTTGAATGGACGGCTCCCTGATCTAATCTCAGATGCTCTCTTCTGCAATGGGCAAATAGAAAGAGGATGTGAAGGTATTAAATATGCAGATATTCTTATATCTTTTTGTGTAAATATTGTGCTAATCCTGCTGAGTCTTGTTGATATGTACACTCCATATGGAGAGAGTAATTTAACTGCTTTAAGTGATCTGACCTGACCCTTCCTTATTAAAAACAAAAAACAAAAAACAAAAAAACAAACAAAAAACCCACAAATGCATTAGTACTGTGGAGATAAATACCCTGCAACATACAGATTATTCTGAGAACAAGACTGGCAGGATATTTTGTGTATATTTTGTTTACTTCTGACATATTTTAATTAATGATGGAAATAATAACGATTAGCTTCAGTACAATCCTCAAGTATCTTCAAAATACTTAGATATCAGCTAATGCTGAGGTGTTAGCTAATTAATGCCATTTTTAAAACAGATATTTTGAGTTTATGAATTCTTGGCAAATTTATGATGCCAATTAGGATCAGTCCTCCCTCAGAATGTTTTCTGTATTTTGCTTTCACCCTTGACATTTCTATTGTCATAATCCTTCCTATCTGAAATCGGTAATAGCCAAAATGTGTTTTATCTTGCATTGTGTATGTCTTTATTGACTCAATTGGGATATCATGGGATGTAAACCAGGTCAGAATTACAAGAAGTATATTTGTAATTCAGGGATGTCGATCTAGCTATCTTTTCTATTAATCCCAGAATATTTTTACTTTGATTTATTGAATAATTTCAATAAGTTCTTTGTCCCTGTTTATATATTTTTATTCACATTATTCTGAATTTTGTGACTCTTAAATTTTATGTTTTCTCCCTCCCTCAAATGTCATTCTCCTCTGGACAGACAATGTGTAAATTACATTGTAGAATCTCTTGTTTGAGTCTTGGTAATTTTGAAGTCAAGTTTAGTAAGTTTACAAATAGAGTGTAAAAAAGAATCCAATCAGTGCTATCTTTATTTATTTATTTTTATTCTACCCCCCCTTCTTTTTTTTTCCTCTTTTTCCTGCTTATGTTTCACCAGATAAAACTTTCTGGCAGATAAATTTTTTCTTTTATTTTACGATGCTTGCAGTAAGTTTGTGCAGATAGAATTTACTCATTCTTTACCTAGTGTTTGATTAACAGCTTAAATTCTATTGCTGAAACATATAGATATGCAAAACCCACCACTTATTTATCCATAGCTTTAGTGGCTATGTATTTCTGTCAGGAACAGAAAGCTGTTTAAATTGGGTGTCATTGAGTTTAAGAAATTAGAGTCTGTATTCTGAATGCTTTTAACAAGTTACATGTCTACATTGGCCCTTTAGAGAGTGAATGTGGACTTAATTCCATTATGCATTTCATAGCTTGTTTTGAATTTGTTTAATCTTCTAAATGGTTTTTATATAGTTCAAAGAAATATTGCCATAAGCTTAGAATTCAAATTCACCTTGTAAACCAGTGCCTCAACTCAGCTATCAATGAATTTAATAAAGCTACCAAAATTTAATAAAGGTGCTACAGATGTCCTCTTTGATGGAAAGTTAGCTTTTTCCAGTACCAAAACCACCTAGTACAAAAAAAAAAAAAACTGATAAACCAGGTATACAGTCTGGTCTCATCAGAAATCTTTTGCCCACAGAAAGGTGCCCTTGACAACATGGAATAAAATATCCCCTTCCATCCCTTTTGCTGAACCCTTACAGACGAGCTTCCACCTCGTTTGCAAGGGCTTGCCTACTTCAAGGCTCTCCCTGACACGTTTATTGCTCTGTTGTATGCAGACTGTGGATCAGAGCTATAAAAAAGGCTCTGACATCTAAAGTATGATTTAAGTCACTTGCAAATTTTGCTGCCTTCTAGGAATCTCTTTTATGCCTCAAGCTGCCCACAGTTCTGCTGCTGTGTATGTACAAGATGATCCCCATCCTTTAAAAGGGAGCAGTTCCTTAGCTATCTCATGCTCACTCCTGCTGAGATGCCTGTGCTGGGTTACGTCCCCTGGGGTGTCTGCTCCCAAGAGCTTGGACCACATGGTAGCAGAAGTAATTGCAAACCCAGAAATATTAGTCTCAGCCTCTCAGCTACTGGTGGGTAGATGTCTTCTCTTAATTAATTGGACTGTGCTACAGCCTTTCCCAGTGAGACCCTCGGGTCTGGCGTTCTTCTGGTGCTTTGAGGGTTGACTTCCCCACCTTTCAGGTAGAACCAAGCTAGGGTGAAAACTCTTTTCCTTCTTCCATCAAAATGAAGTCATGAAGTACTACTAATTATTTTAATCTGTTAGAATTTGATTCATAAAACACTAATATTTTTAATCACTTCACCTTCATAAATACATGCTAAATTTTCTTTTTTTTTGGAACATATGTTGCATGCCCACACATGGGAATGGGGTGGCAACCCTTAAGGTTTACATTTAGAAGTCTCAGCCACATGCAGATATCTGCATTCTGCATTATTGTGAGTGCTGAATAAAATTTACACTTGGCTGAATCTACCTTGTTGACAAATTTTCAATGAATAGAATAGATAGAGACAAACAGCTAAAATTAAAAAAAATACTAACTAGTTCTTCAAATTGTTAGCAGTTAACCTCAGAACTAAACAGTGAGGGTCAGACCTGTTTGTCCTTAGTCAAAGCCATTGTAATTTCTCTATATGCCTTAAATAAAACAATTCCAGAAATTGCAGAATTATAGAAAATAGTTCTAATACTAATATATTAGGGAAATAACAGTGTGTGCATTACGTATATATGCAATATGTATACTAAACATGAACTATGTAAAACATTTCAAAGTATTTTTTAACATACATGAAGATTATTGTTGATATGGAACTTGTTTATCATATATAGTAGATATTATGCATGCTATATAGTAAAATGTGTTTTGTGTAATGTGTGTAGCATGTAATATAAGAGGCTAAATCCAGTCAATTAAAAAGTCTGCAGTAAAGACTGAATAAATTAGAATATTTAAATAGAATATGAATCAAAAGGTGAGTGCTCAAAATAACGTATGATAATATTTTACAAAATAGTTTGGTTCTGTAGTATATATAGAAAAAATGTTATGGTAGGTGTTAGAACGCATACTGACATTAAATAACCATCCTCTGTTGTTTTTTTATTATTATTTGTTCTTTTTTTAAAAAAACTATTTTTATTAGAACAAATTCTCTTTCTCAGTCTTAAGATAGTCATAATATCAATTTTTGAAAAATGGCTACTACAGATAAGGCAAAATCTAAGAATGAACTTTGTGAAAAGCAGCCTTCCCCCATTTTTTTAGCAGAA
This sequence comes from Rhynchotus rufescens, assembly GCA_032273925.1. Lineage (NCBI taxonomy): Eukaryota > Metazoa > Chordata > Aves > Tinamiformes > Tinamidae > Rhynchotus > Rhynchotus rufescens. The sequence goes on from JAVCKT010028547.1 coordinate 5,135, forward strand.
ATGCTATCTGCATTTTTGCCATACATGTGTTTTAACATGCAATCTTTAATCTGCTTACAAGGTCCTTACAGTTTTTGTACTTTAAGTCCTTGTGACTTTTGCTCTACTTTTGCAAGGATGAGGAAATTTAACATTGCATAACTAAAGTGTAAATAAATGCATGAATATATAACATTTAGACACCTACAGATATTTTCACTTCATCTTGGTAAAGTTTCCGAGTAGCAGAATCTGGCGAGAAAAAAATCAGAGTGTCTTGTCAGCTATGGAATTCTGTCATGATCGTTCCCAGCTCAAAGAACGAGTGATGTAATGCCCAAATGTTTAAAGTGGAACGTCTGGGCTCAGAGCTCCTAAGACAACAAAATTGTGCTCTTTTGTGTGCCTACTGCAATCAAATAGGTTTAATGTATCAGTTTTGGGTATTATTATTACAGCAGTCAGTAGTTTTGCCTGAAGAGTGCTGCAGTTAACACTGTCCTCCAATCTTAATCACACTAATGACCCCTAAGAACCTAGTTCACTGATGTGCTCTAGTGGCTCGTTTAAAGTAAGTAGTCATTGAACTGACTTAAACCATATTCCTTTGGATTCCTGCAAAATTCAGCCAAGCCAAAAGAACATCTTACACTGAACTCTTTGAAGGAGCTGTAAATTGACAGAAGGGTTAAGTAGATCTCTCCAAAATTATTTAGATTTTGATAATCTTTGGGACAGTTGTTCCTTGTCGTCAATGGCTAGCAGTGGAAGTTTCAAATGGATGGACATGTCTTCTCCAAAATGATTTAGGAGAATTTTATAACCCCAGAAGCAAATATTTTCTTGTAACATTTAGTATCAGACGGAGATCCGTGTACACGAATCCATTGTAATCTCTGCTTCATGATCTAGGTTTCAATCGCTCTTCACTAGTTGCAAAGAAAGGCCTAGGAAAAACAAAGACTAGAGAGGGTGACAGTGCTAATTGTTGCTGAATTCAGTGTATGAGAACGTGACGAGTGGCTAGCTAGGATTCAGCCATGCATTTACTTTGCTAATGCATTCATATCTATCTGAGAAAAGAAAAGGAAAAAAAACTTTTAATTTTACTTCATTACATGTCATCAGCTCAATTAACCATTATATTTGTAGTATAATACTAGCAAATTACTGCTTTCTTATTTTTGGCTTGCCTGAAGATTTATGGCTATTAGCATTAATTTGTTTGCATTATATGGCATTTCTTTCTCTCTTTAACAGCAGCATGCACTTTACTCTGAATGTTTTTTCTGTGTTTGCTGCCATTTCAATATTGCTTACTAACATTTAATATATTTTGCTTTTTTTTTTAATTTTGCTGACAAAGTTGCATTGATGAAAGCTGATTTGCAAGGTAGATAGACCTGTATGTATTAAACAAGACTGAAACCCGCAATGCACAGCTGTTTTTTTGCAATAAACGCTCTATACATTTCAGAATCAATATGTTTATTTCGGATTTTGTCTTTCACACCTCTAAAACAATGTGATATATGAACCTGCATTTTACAGCATAGTTTGCATAAAGGCTTTCAGTCTTGGATATGTTTGTATAGTGGTTGCTTTAGTGCTTTGATCATACTTTTTTAAATTTCTTTATATTTCAGTAGTCTAGTTATGATTCTCTAGAAATAGAATAGCTTTGTTTTTCATGTGTATGTCACATTTTGGCATGCCAGTTCATTAGTAGTCTGATTTTCTTTATTTCCCCTTAAAAAGGAACCTGCATGGGCTCCCTAAAGCATGTGAATCAGTACTTGCCAACATTCCTGCAAAATAATCCCAATCTTCTCTTTAATTTCAAACCCAATTTATTTAAAGTAATATCTGGGATTAAAAGCATTCCATAATGAAGCCTCCTTTTTTTGTTGTTTTGATTTGCTTTATTTTTAATTTTACTTTCCAGTCTTTAGTTTCCTCTCCTGGAGCTTTGTTTTCTGTGGCATCTGACTTTTCTGGTTGCAATGTATTTACAGGAAAATGTGCTGGTGATTTTTTAAGAAAATCTTTAGCCAGTTTGGTCTGAGATGCAATTAACAAATAACTTGCAACAAAGTACTTGGAATTCCACTGGTTTAGGAACAACTCTACGTCAGATTGTGCATTTTTGATGTATTAAAAAAAAAAAAGGAAAAAAGAGAAATCTGTATAGTGTTACATGCTGCTACGTAATCAGCAAGTTTATGTCCATTTTACTGGGTAACTCTTTGCTCATTTGTCTCGAGACGTTGGCAAATAGTTTCTGTGACCCAGTGCGAAATGGCTTTCTTTGGAAGACGAAGTGCAAGTCTTTTTTGTGTGTTCTCGTCAGGCCCCAGCACGACGTGCCAGGAGGATTCCTGTGCGAACCAGGGAGTGTGCTTGCAGCAGTGGGACGGATTCAGCTGCGACTGCAGCATGACCTCCTTCAGTGGACCCTTATGCAACGACCGTAAGTACACGACGAAACGCTCACCGGGAAGCTGTCGCGCTCCGAGGCAGCGTTTGCAGCAACTGCTTGAAGGTTTATATTATTTTAATGCTTAAATGAACTGTCAAACCTTGTGATAATCTGTAAGGATTGTGGGAAGGACGTAGCTAAAATGCACAGTATAAATTTTGGACAATATGCAGTATCTGGCGCTGGCAGAACTTGGTTTTATTATGCTTGATTGCAAGTCTAACGTAGTGAGAGGTACCTGCTTGAGTCGGTTTCTTCTTGCGTAAATGTTACAAATATTCTTTTCTAATTGAAAACCTTTTACATTGTATTATCTTAAGCTATACTGTAATTTTGTAGCATTATATCATGAGGGCTATAATTACTGTGAGGCAGTTGACAAGGCTCATTATCTCTCTTTGTAGATTTCTTTAGGTGACACGCCAAGCAAGCCAATAACAAAAGCAGTCCAAGTAATTTGCTTTTTTAAAATTTCATCTCAATAAAGCTACATAGCATACACCAACCATCTGGTCTTTCAGGAAGGGTTATTAAATGTGTCATAAATATGGGACCTGATTCACCAATGTCATAATCTCATTTTATTCTCATCCTTATTTACCTAAATAGAATAATGCTGAAGTGAAAGTGGAAAAGTAATGCAAGAGTTGCATAATGGTCTGTGGTAACTGATTCAACTGAAATAGTGAGTTTTCTTTTAGCTCGGCACTTTTGAGATAACCGTAACTTAAATATTTTTGTATCAATATAAGGAGTGAGTTCCTTTTTCGTCTTGGTGTTTTTATTTCTGTGGTCGCTTGTATGCATTTAACTGAACGAATATCTGGTGGTAGGAAGTGTAGGTAGCTGTCTAGTCAAACATTTTGGATTTTTGGCTTGTTCTCATTCTCCAGTCTACGGCAAGCTGTAGTCTACAGCAAGCTGTAGACTTGTACCTTCTTGGACAAACTTTAGAAGATCAGCATAATTGTTATCATCTGAACAGCTTTTTGTTCAAATTATATTTAGTCAAAGACTAGAAAATAAAATATATGCAAACACTAAAATAATTATTCTCAAGGAAGTTCCACCTTTTTTGACCATGTTAGAAAAGCTGTTAATGGGCTCATCTCAATCTTTTTCCCTGCAGTTGCTGGCATGGTAGAAATGAGCTGATGACATCAGAAAAAAAATCTTTAGATAATTTGAGCTAGTTTGGGTTTTATTTTATGCATATGAGTTTGTCCTTGCCAACAATGTATGTGACTGATCATGCTGCTAAGCATATATTCTTAAAGAATTCAGTCCACAGTCTACTCCAGGAGAAAACTTCTAATTTCCTTGTTGCTTTTTACATGATTATCTCTGTTCCTTTGGGAACTTTGAGTAAATCCAAGTTTTTCTGAGAGTAACTGAAAACTAAGAAAAATCTATATATCACTCACATTTGGCAAAGGAGAATCTCTGTCTATAAACTCATTTTACAAGTGACTGGTGTATGGATCTGGAGTATTCAGTAAATTATTTCTTCAACTGCCAGCTATTTATAAATTAAACTCATAAACTTGTATTTAGCAGTCTGCGAAGGCTCATTTGCACATTTGTTGACTACATTGTATGCAATTAGAAAATGTTCCATGTAACCATTTCTAATGAGTGAGAGAGTATCTTTAGTGCATAGTCACCAAAAGGGCTTAACTTTTGCCCAAAAAAGTCATTTTTTTTAATGATGTTCTAACACATTACACAAAATGTAAATTTATCTTAGATATGAATGTTTCCTGATAAAATGTTGAGCCTGGTAAATAGGCATTTGGCTAATGCATATCTCCACTCTGCAGGTTGGTTCAGATTTAAAAGATCTGCAGTGAGATCTCTCTCTCTGAGGGAGATTCTTCATAATAGTATGCACAAAGGAAAAGGATATAGTAATTTCAATATCATCTAGATGTGTTTAAACTTCTCTCTGATTTGTTTGGAAAGAGCATAATGAAAAGAGAAACGATGGAGTGTTACTACAGTTTTTAGTAACTTACATAGGTTAAACACAAGGAAAACTTTTGTAACACTTAAGTAAGCTGAATTCCTTTCATTTCAAGAAATGGCCTTAGTGATGGTTTTAGAATAACACCTTCTTGTTGCTGAAAAACACAGTGCACTTCAGAAGAATTTTAAGTGTATTTCTCAGCTGTCTATGTTAGCGTGTTTGTAGAAAATCTTGGATCTATGCTGATTTACACAAGCTGAAATCTAAAGCAGTATTGTTGTGTAGACAAACCTTTGACTCATTTTCCATGTGAATGCAGGTCCAATGGAGTATTCAGGACATCAAAGTCTCATGTGTGGATTTTAGAGTAGCAAAAATTTGAGAATGTACAATTAAAATATTACCCCCAAAAGTAAAAGTCAGTGATGGTAAGAGAAACAGTTAAAATACATGTTACAGAGAATGACATCTTTCCCAAGAACTGTTTTGCCCCTGAAACTGCTAGTTACCGTAGCACAGATTTAATAACGTCTCAGAAGGGTTGAGGATGAAAGGGATTTTTGGAGATTGTGTAGTCCATCCCTTCTGATCAAAGCAGGATCAGCAAGAGCAGGTTGCTGAGGACGTTGTGGGGGCAGTTTTTGAATTTCTCCGAGAGTAGAGCCTTGTCCATCAGCACCACCAGGTCCTTTCCTGCCAAGCTGCTTTCCAGATAGTCAGCCCAAGTACTGGTGCATCGAGTTGCTTCTTATCAGGTGCAAGTGCCCTGCATTTCCCTTTGAATTTCATGATTCCTGTCAATTCATTTCTCCAGCTTGTTGAGGTCCCTCTGAATGGCAGCATAACCATCTGGTATACCAACTACTCCTTCCAGTTTTGTTCCTTCTGCTATTTACATAAACTTGCACAAATGACCTTACTGTGTTTAAGCTGATATTTTCAGCATGTCTCCCAAAGTGAACTCATTGCACAAAGATTTGGCATGCATATCATTTCTAGGCTTCACAATATAAATGTTTCACATGTATCATTCTTTAATTTCCAAAAGACAGTTTGGAGGAAATAATGAAAAAGCTTTTTTGAAAAGAGTGATAATACTTTCTACTGATATATTATGTAAGAAATTTCTTTAATCTTTTCTATAAAAGCAAATTATTACTCTTATACTGTTCACTATATTATTTCAGGTGAAAATGAGCAGAGCTTGAAATGAACTTAAAAAAAAAAAAAAAAAATCCTTCAGAATAGGGAGCCTGTGAAGCAGGTTCTTTCTTCCCTGATCCTAGAAAGAGAGAGATTGTATTTACTCTAGCTTAGGAAATGTACTCCCAAATAAAAAGGCCTGTCTGGCAAGAATAGCACTACAGCTTTACACCTTATTCAGGAATGTCCACAGTTTTAATTAAAGGTTTCAATTAGTTTTAAATCTCAGTGGTCCACTACAATGAGCATAGAGTGCCTGTCAGCTCGAAGTGTCCACAATGGCACAGGTGGAAGCATTTGGTGAGGTTTCCTATTTACTGAAAGAGAAGCAAGACAGACAAGTTTTGACCCCAAGATGACACACAGATTATTGTTCTTTTTTTTTTCTTTTGGGATGATACGACACTTGGAGATGCAGGGCAACAGTGCTCTTTAGATGTGATAGGAAGGAAGTGCTGTATTGGTAAGTGTAAAGCAGACCGGTATCAATTGTTCCGACAAAACGGAATTATATAGAAGACTGTACAGAAAGGACAGTTAATGGCTGTTCTTACAAATGGATGGCTGCTGCAACTCCTCTGAGAAAATGCATCATGAACATCCTAACTATTTCTAACAGCAGGATATGTAGTCAAAGCTGTCCTCCCAGGGTGTTCAGTCTTTTCATAAGAGCAGGGTTGGAAATGATTCTGGCAAAACAAATCTATAGGAGAGGTTCTGCTTTCTGTAAGTTTACATCTGTTTTTACTAGCACAATCTTTAAGTATAACTATATTAGTGAGTGTAATGTCATGTTTGTGGAAACAAATACAACTATTATGGCATAGAAAATAGCAGACATAATAACATTGTCACATTACATTAGTATAGAAATGTTCTGTGCCAAATTACAGGGCAGCTTCAGCAGTGTCTGTTACCATAAGGGAATAATATATTGGAGTTGCACTTGTGATGGTATAGCTAACACTGTGTCAACACTTCCATTATAATTCTTTTCTAAGGGGTTAGAGCTTCACCACGCCGAATCTGACTGCGTTTGACATTCTCAACTTCTGTGAGTGAGGAACTTTCTTAAAAAGTTCTCCTATTTTATTTTGAACTCTTCTTCTACTAAGAAAAGAATCAAACTGCCTTCTTTAAATGGAGAAGTGTGTCACTGTTACAAAACCAGTTTACTGAATGTGTATTTTCTGAAGTTTAATTGTGTTATAAAGATGTTGCCTTTCAGCTAAGGTGATTTCTGTTGTAATGGTTAGATTTTACTTTAAATGAATTGAAATGTTAATAATACTTGTTGTGTCAGAACTTAATTGGAGACTGGTCAGGGAATTCAAGGAAGGGTTGTGGAAGTGCCTGTGCAGAAATGGGCCTCAAATGGGAGGAACTGAGGGCTACATGCAGTTCAGTGCTATGGCCTCATCAGAAACACAGGGATGTGGCCAAGTAGTTCACTCAACTGTGGATGGATACAAGCTCTTTAGGAAGAACTGGGATGATGGGGAGGTAGAGTTGTTCTTCCTGTGCAAGGGCAGTGCAGATGTGTGGAGTTCTGCCTGGAGGTAGATGAGCCAGCTGAGAGTGTTTGGGGTCAGGATTAGAGGGCAGACCAGTGTGGATGGCTGTCTACTACAAACTGCCTGATCAGGAAGCAGCTGTAAATGAAGCTTTTTTTTTCAAACAGCTGGTGACAACCTCACCTTCACAGACCCTGATCTTTATCGGGGACTTAAAGGAAAACATAAAAAAGAAATGTACAGAGGTTGAAGCAGGGAGAGATGATCCAGGGGGAATGTAAAGCCACCCTCTAAGGATGAAAACATGAGTTAGGAAAGTCAAAATCATGGTATTCCATCTGACTGAAGGACAAGAAAGGCCTCTACCAGCAGCAAGAGGAATACTAGTGAACACACAGGATGGATGTTGAAGGAGGCAGGGGACCTGCTGATGAAGGACATGGAAAAGGATGAGGTACTCAAGGCCTATTTTACTTTGGTCTTTATTAGTAAGAATTGCTTTCAGCAGTCCTAGGCCCCTGAGATCCATGGGAAGGTTTGGAACAGGGAAGACTTAGCCTTGGCAGAGGAGGATCAGGTTAAGGAACTCTTAAACTCAACACACACAGGTGAATGGGATCTGATCCAGGAATCCAGGCTATAAGTTTTCCCCTCAGTGTAGTGTTTGGAGATTACATTAGGTAATACTGAGGTTATACATTGACTCAAATAAGGACCTGATTTAGTGTTGCAAACAGAAGCATAGACCTGGCTTTCCCAAGGTTTGTGAGCTTTATCAATGAGCGTTAATGTTACTTGTGTATATGATTAAAAGAAGGGAATATTTATTCTATTTCTTTTTTATTTTGTCATCATCAATAACTTACTACTGACCTCTGAACTATTATATTATGTTTGCATTGAAGTAGACGTTTTTCTCTGTCAACTTTTCTTCTCTGGGAATGTAAATCAGAGGATGATATTCATACATTTTCTGTTTATATTATTAGTCCAGAACTACCAAAATGATGGTTTAGATCCTTTTACCACATATATTTTTCACATTTTTTGATTGATTTACCTTAATACGGTTCTGATTATTGTATCTTTTTGACTTTTTGCCATTCAGAATATAGTGTCAGTTTTATTGCTACTTTTGTTAGGGTAGATGTGTCTATATATGTATTTAAAAGACATAATTTTAAACGCTGCAGATTAAGACTTTGCAGTTGACTGCAAGACTACCAGTAAACATATAACCTGGCATGAAGAAAAAGGATAGAATATTCCTATGAGTACTTTAAAACTGATTTGATTTCTGACTCTGTAGCTGAAAATTAAAAAATCTGTCCTTGATAACATACCAGTCTAAATACCTCACATGATTATTTTGCCATGGAGGCTCACAGTACACAGGAGAAATAAAGATAGCTGCACACAAAATTGCAATTCAGGACAAACTACTACAATGAACTAATTGAAGTAATCTCAATTTGTTTGCCTTATCTTATCCAAGGTCTGTCTGTAATGAATAACTGGAATTTTTGGTGACGAACATCAGTGACCTAATTGATATAAACATCAAAGGAAGCAGAATTTCATACATATGTTTTGAAAATGCAGGGTTTGAGAGTTTTAGGAGAATTAGAAAAACTCTCTAAAGAGCCAAGAGAGCAGGAGATGCCACCTGTGTGCTGTAGCTCATTCGGTTCGTGTTGAAATCCTCATGAGGGTAGGCCACGTTAGGAGCTTATCAGGCTGGGGGCTCTTAAGATGCTGCTTGGGAGTGCTCTGGACAACGCTAAGGAAAGGAGTGTTACGTAGAGATGACAGTATTTTTGCAAGCCTTTCCTACTTCAGCAGCTTATATCTGATGGGATTCCTTTCTCCCACTCCTACCCTCCACCCTCATTTCATGTAGGGAGTGTGTAGTATGTATTTTGTTCTATGTACATTTTGACTTTAAAAATATTTTCCGTTTTTATTAATTATGAAAGCTAACAAGCAAGCTCTTCTTTACATTATGGAAAAAAAATAGTTTTAGAATAATAGAATACATAGAAATTCTGGAGTAGCTAGCTTGTTGAACTATCTGTACCTAAATAGTTTGGTGTCAAGGAATTTCCGTATTTCTGAAACAAATTAGAAACTGTACCGTTTTAAAAAAAGTTTGACAATGACTGGAGAAGCTCTTACATGTAAGAATTTTTACAATAAGCAGGAATAAGGGAAGCTTCAAGTGTGAGACATGGCAGAGAAAGCCAAAAAGGAACATTTTAGGTAGGCAGAATAAATTGTTATATTTGTGCTTATATCTCAGGTCGTAGCAATTTTGTAGCATTCTGGCATACACAAAGGTCTTTTCTCTTTTGCAATATTAAAAATAGAACGTAGTGTCAGAAAATTGCAAGCTTCCCTATGCCTCTGGAAGAATCAAGGGAGTAATTAAATTGTATTTTGGTATGTCAGTAATATCTTTCTCTTATTAATGGCATAATAATTTTGTAAATCAAATCCTAGAAGTATTTCTAGTGTCATAAAGGTGAAAATGATTAAGGGTTAATTAAATGTATTCTCATGGAACTAAAATGGTTCTGTTGGGTATCATTAGACTCCTTTCTCCAGAACTTCCAATTGTTGCAGTTTAATAACACACTACATACAGTTCACGTCTGAAACTTGTGTGGCCGAAAGCTGCTCACCGTAATAATCATGTTGGGCTGGTGTTGTCACTATTCTTTCTCATAGATTTCTCTGAAAAAAGTACTAATTTAATTCCCTCATCCTACAAAGTATAACATTCTAACAATACCATGTATTAAAATCAATTTTAGATAAGTAGCAGGGATCCTGAACAAGATTAATCATTATGCATGACACAGCTGGAGCAGTTGTTTTAGTTCTGCAGCGATGTCAGTAGCTCCTCTCCAGCAAAAAAGCTTCATGAGTAAGTCTTTAATGGATATCAGCTGCAGGGATCACAATAGCAACTACAGCATCTTTATATTTAAAGAAAAGAATGAAGAAAAAGCTCTTGCAAGCAGTGTCTTCTATAACACAGAGCACGAGAAGAGCTTGAAGTATATATGGGGGGAGTGATGTTAGGAATCTATTTTATGTGTAAGATACATGAGTACAATGGCACGATGATGGGTGGCACTTCAGAAAGATAAAATTATTCAGTCTTTCTGAAGTCTGTACAACTGGACTCAGGTTACTACGGCAACCTGGTCTTCCCCAGCATGTATTCTTGCTTGATAGATAGACAAGTAGCTTCGATTCAAGGTAACAACATACATGTAAGGAAATAGTATGCGCATTACAGAATAAGATTTTATTGGCTGATATGTTCCTTGAGGCCTTCTTTTGTGTTTTCACATTTTCTGAGTGCTGCAGAAAATTCAGTTAAAGAAAACCTTTCTATGAAAAACAGAGTATATACCAAAGGTTCAAAAATGACCTGAATCTTATTTGGGTAAATCAAGGTACCCTGGGGTACAAATTTAAGTTTTTATGGAGTTTGTCAGCAGCTGAGAATGGAAGCATGTACTGGAGTATTGCCAAAGCACAGAAGATAATGAATTATGCAGATATTTTAGCTGCTTTCATGATTTTGTTCTGTTCTCATGCTATTTTGACTGTATTTTGACCATCTCTAACTGCTGGGTAGATGGAGCTAGCAGGCCAGTTGGAACAACACTTCTATACTCTTCCTAGCATGCATATCCATAAGCTTGCTTATTCTTTTTTAATTTCACATATGATATTTAAGAGGCTTCAATATTTCATTTTCAGTGACGCTTATGAATTTTGTACTGATGTTGTGTTGGGAAGTCTTCATAACTATTTTCTGCCTGGGCATTTGAGGAAATTATGAAAAAAGATAACAGAGTCAGTAGCAGCAGGATGCAAAAGAACTGATGGAATAAGTGCTGTTATGGTTGAAGGAATTTTATAAGACTCTAATATTTGGTTGGCATAATGAAGCCAACTGCAGAACGAGGTCCCAGCCATATGTAGAAGCACATCATTTTGCTGTAAACTTCCAAATACCGAAAAGCACTTAAAATGTATGATATACAGTACTCAATGTCAAAATGCATTAATATTTACAGATATGGTTTGCAAATCATTGTAGGCTCTGAGTCTGCCTTGCCATATAAGGAAGTTCTATCTATAGCCTATGTCTGTTGTTTTAAGATTCTCTCCCTTTTAAACAATATAAATCTTTAGAAAACTTCTAGTAAAATCCCTGGGCTGATATTTGGGTTATTTAAAATATTTCATAGAGAGACCAGAGTATGCTCAGTTTGGGAACCTAATGCTGACTGAGAATTAGTAGCTGCGGGTTACTGTGGTCTCCAATATAAAATCTCCAATATGAAGATCCAGTATAAGGAACTGAAAGTACTCAACCCCTCTGAGAGTTGCTTCTTTGGTCATCTATATGATACAAATGTTCCGGGGTGCTAGGGACTAGCAATCCGAGATTACACAATCTCAGACAATCTGAGATAAGATCAGGACAGGTCCTTGCTATCAGCAGCCTTTAATTCCATCATGATTTCATCTCAAATTAGCAGTTTGAGGACCCATTTCAGAGTATTGAAGTTCATAGTCGCCACATCCAGTCATGAGGCTGTTCCCTATACTAAGATGTATCAGAATTTTGAAATTGCTTGAAAAATCTTTCTTCTCTGCTTTTCTTTTCCTCTGTTTTTTTTTATCCCATCTTCTGAACCTTTGAGTCACTTCAGCCTGGGTCCAGGTGGGTTGAATTTCTTTCATACTAGAAGTAGTTAGAGGTTGACTTTCTTATCTAGCCAAAATTCCTTGGAAAATTGATTTTAACCACTGATTCTGAAGTAGCAGATGGTCATATCTTCTTCTTGTGCTTCAGATGCTCATGTTTTTTTGCTGCTTACTGAAAGGACCCTTTTCTCGAAACTTCGTGACCTGTAATTGTAGCTGCTGTTACCTATTTAAACAGGTTTATGGCCAGCTTGCATGCATGTTTTTGACCTGGGGCCAGTGTTCTCTGGAGGGGAATCAGAAGCAGCACAGTGCTGGGTCCCATTAGGACCGGCTCTTCAGTCCTTCACTGCTCTCATGCTGCAGAGGAAGCCACCTTGTAATTAAAGCTCCCTGCACTCTTTCTCCTTCAAGCAATGGCTTGCTGCTATCCAAGCTTGTAAATCAATTTTAGGACTCTCTTGTTTCCATGTGTGCATTGTACAGGAAAGCCCCACTTACATGCAGTGAGTCCAGCACATTCGGAACTCAACTGTGAGATACATTTGTGGATGCGTGGATCAGCTCTACAGCATATATCTAACAGCTACCTCATATTTCTAGGAAACATCAGAACCCCTGCACAAATGTGCTTATATTTTTCACAAACAGTAGCTTGGGCACGTGTCCCACAAGCCAGCATTGCTGTGTGAGTACAAGCAATCTGGATGGTGACTCTTGCACAGAAGGTTCAAGAGGGCTCCGAAGCGTCAGCTTAGCACACATCTGCTCAGGAGCTGATACCCATGTGGGCAGAGGACAAGTTTGGGAATCCTGAGCAACCAGCAGTTCAGTCAAGGTGTTGGATATCTGAAAGTATTGGTCAAGTATGAAAAACCGTCCAATTTTACCCAAGCCTCAAAGGTTAAAAAAGACAACGTGCATGGGGCCATATAGATATTCAAAAATCTTATTCCACCTGATCACTCTCTTAGACCAAGTTCTGTCTGAAGCTTGAGCTCCTGTTTTATTCATCTTTTCATTTTTCTTTTCCTGTCTCTTGAAAGAAAGGGGAAACATTTTAATAGGCTTCCTTCTGTAATCCCTGAGGGTAAGTCTTTATGGCAGGAAAATATTCAAAATGATAGTATCTCTGTAATTGAATGCACTACAAGGAATAAATGAAAAATGTTTCTGAATTTGCTAGACCAGTAGTGGCATGTCAGATCAAGTTCAGATGCTTTCAGTACTGAGTGGATTTAATTTCTGCACAACTGAGGCCAGAAATATTTTGAAAATCAGAAACAATTTTGGAAAGATTTTCCTGCACAAACATAATCCCATTTCCCCCCTGAAATTCTACCCCAAACCCTTTATCTTTCTAACCTCTGTGCATTATTACTAATATTTAATTTGAATGACTTAATGCAGCTTTACTGAGATGATGGCCAGCTTCAAAGCAAACATTCCCCTGTAACCCTAATAAATGCACAGGACTAAGAGATAATATGTTCACTGAAGGTTAACCTTTTCTTGTGAATGAAGCAGTATGTCAGGCAACATAGATAGAGCTTGTAGATACTACTTGGTAAGATTATAACACAAATGATTAGTATTGCCCTTTCAGACATCTTTATCTGGTTAGATGTTGACTGCAAGATAATTACATTACCCAAGGAGTTCCTCCAGTTTTCTCCTCAGTTCCATTCTCTAATTATTAAATCAGGATTCATTAGCAATTAATGCTGTGTAATAGTTGCAACATTGTAAAATTTATTATTGAACTTAGTCTTTTGGAAAATATTACATTCGAAAGTCCAAAACAGAAGAGTTTTCTGCATGCTGGAGTAGCATCCGAAGTGGCAACATAAAATTCCCACAACACTCTGCTAAATGTAACCTTACAGCAAAACTCTCCAAAAGAGGTCTATTCCTTTATTTATTTGTTTAATTTATTTATTTTGTTTTCAAAAACAAAGTGTAAGAAAGAGAATGGGAGAATGGGGTAGATGATAAGGAACGAAAGTCCTGCACATAAACATTAGTCATAGTACAGCCCTAGCTCATAAATTTTTGGGAGACAGTGTCATTCTTATTCCTAAACTTAATTTGGAGTAGTATTCTAAGCAATTTTAATTTATTTGCAATAGATTCTTCCCAATTTTTAACAATCATGTAACCAGGGGAAAAAAACTCCATCAGGCAATACACATTTAAGTTTAAATTAACTGAAGTCCGGACTGTCTGGAAGCATCAGTATGTCAGCAAATTTTGTTTCCCCACTAAAAGTATTCTGAAATAAATTTTGTATGTGTGTTTGTGTTTTAAAACTATTGTCAGGGTACAGATTTGTAATGGTGGTCTCAGGTGGGCATGCAAGTTTAATTAATATATCAATGATATTTTAAAATATTCCTTCATATCATTGATTAAGTAATTCTGAAAGTTTCCCTTTTTGTCACTCTATTAAAATACTCTTGTGTGTTTTCGAAAGAGAGGATAGGAAATTTAAATATTAACCAATATGGAAATTTGTTCTCAGTAGTGTTTTGTATTTGCCAATAATCATTTTTTTACCATAAGGCATGTTCTAAAGTTTTCAGTTAAGTTTGTGGCCTTTTGAGTGTTGAATGTCTGAACATTTTGTCTTTTATTTTTACTTTCTCTCCCTGCCTGTGTGTGGATGGGATATGATGGAAAAATATGAACCTAAAGATGAGCTTTAATATGAGTTTGCACATTGCAGAAATTCTGATGTCTAAGCAGCTGTGTGAAAATGCAGGCATTTCATTAGATGGGTGTGTTAATATGCTGGCATTCATCTTTGTGGGCAAATAGAAATGATAACAGGAGTACAGGAGAAATACACAGCTCAGAGGTCCCTGAAGACCTTTGAGGTTTCACACTCATTTGCTTTTTATAATAAGTTTAGAATTCTTTATTGTTATGTAGAAAACATGGTTTAGTTCTTCAGGTTTATGGTTGGAAGCAAGTCTGTAATTACGATCGTGGCTGTATGCTGCCAGAGCACAAAGGGAAACCATGGCAATCCACTCCAGTGAGTTTTCAGGAGTCACATGCTCATGCTTTTTTATATAAAATCCTTGGTAAGCCTCACTATAGGAAAAGAAATAAATGAAGTTATGAAAAAAAATAAACATTTTAACTTTGAGAGAAAGCATCATAAAATCATGACACATCATATACCACTCTGCTGCAGACAGCAATAAAAATGTTTTAAAAAAACATGGAGAACATGTATTCCTGTCCAGGCTACCCCTTTTTTGCTTAGTCTCAGCTATTTCAGCTATTTAATATATACATTATTTAACTTACCCTTGTCCTTAAAATATAACATTGCCATCATTTATGTTCAGTTTTAAATCAGTTTTAAAAGGAAATCATTCACAGTGATATCTGTTTCCATTGCCATCTGTGCTGTAAAATTTTTATTTATTAGTAATTTTATTCTATTTAGATACAGTGTGTGATTTATCTGGTTCCTTGGCTTAGTAAACATTTGGTAGTAATTCTCTGTGGTTATGACTGAATTTCAGGCTGTTTTCAAGCACTCCAAGACCTTTTCATTATTATTATTACTATTATTATTATTATCATTATTATTACTTTTTATTCCTGCTGGAGTGGCATGGAAGGGCCTTAGGTCAAAATCTGGCGAGCTGGAGTAATTACCTGAAGAAGATTGAATGCAGTGGTGCTGTGGGATGTGAAATCTGCCCCCATTCCCTGCTATAAAAGGCAAATGAGAGACACCAAAAAGAAATCAGGAGTTTCCTTCTGGCCCTACCTGTATTTACGTGGGTAGTCATTGGGATATATGAGGGACATATAAATGATGATATATCCCCCCCCTTCACTCCTCAGTATGGCTTTTCTGACGGCATAGGTAGGAGCAGTTTGGGGCTTGTTCATCCAGACTGTAATCTGGCAAAAGGGAGAGTGTAACTTTTCAAGGAAATCAGCATTACCTAACAATAAACAGCTCTGCACACTCCAAGCAACAGTATCCCAGAGCTCTTTATGAAAAAACATTGAGTTGGAATCTGAGTTCTTGTGTATTAGATGTAATAGAAAAACGTGATGTTAACAAAATAGTTATTCATCTTTATCCTCTTTATGTGCACTTTTTTTTTTCTTCTAAAAGGTTTATAGTATCCCAAAAGAATATGTTTTTGTAGCATGTTTTCCATTAATATTGATATTTGAGACAAGGGTTAATGAAGTTATACATATGAATATGTGTGTCAGTTCTACAGACAGTGGAAAAAAAAGCATGCAGGTATGTCGTGGCTGTCATGATTAAGTCACCCCTCTGAAAACTATATCCTTTCATTGCTCTACTCAGTGCTCTGTGTTTATGCTGTGAATAGTCAATTGTAAAGATTAGACTGGAAGCAATTTCTTTGATGTTTCTTAAAAGTAGGATTTTTTTTTTTTTTTAACCTATCTGACTCTCATTTTGCTGCAAGTAAATTAAAATGCTACGGAGCTGAGACTGGCAATTATTGCCAATTGTAACTTGAATGGCATGCTCTGGTATTAGTATTCCTGGAAGGATGTTTTCCCCCCTCTGTTTTTGCAACATGTAGCTGTTGTCTCAATATATCTGTAAACTGGAATAATTTAATATAGTGATCAATCAGCTGTAGTAAAAAAAAAATTCTCATAATATTACTTTTTTTTTTTTTCATTTTCACCTTTTAAAATATTTCTTAGTCTGTTTTTCACCTTAGACATATGTAGGGCCTCTTCTTTTGTGGGCAGATTCTGCAGACAGTCAAATTGGGCCAAATTTGGATTGGGCCAAACCTGTGCCTAAATGTGGGTCTACCACCTAGCTGTATAAGCAGACCTATGGCTGGGGAACATTAGTCAACTTGGGACTATAGTCTTCTGTGGTTCCTGGCATCTCATCTACTGAGAAGCCATCAAAATGAGCTCCTCAAGCAAAACATCCATTAAACTTTTTTTAGAGGAAAAAATATTCCTCTGTTAATTTGCTGCATTTTACATTTATTTTGTGACTCTGCACCCAAGCCAGTGCAACTGTGCTAATCATTAGGAAGTTAGTGCCTGTATGTGCTCAGGCATCCTTCAAATACAACTCTGTAACTAAAACAGTATTCTAAAGGGGTTTGGTTTTGTTTTTCCTGAGTGGTTAGAGCCTTATAGCATGTGATTTCGTGCTTTTTTTTCTCTCCTTAAAAATCCTTGAGTATTTTGTTTGACGGAAATAACTGCTCTTACAGTGTACTTTTTTTCTGTTATATAGTGTAGTTTAATGATAGAAAATGGATGTCTCGCAGATAAAATTACATACCACATACTACTATGTCCTGTCTCAAAGATTTAAGCTCTGTAATCTTTTAAAAATTGATCATTAGTCACTTATCTTTCATAATGTTGCCATTGGCTAAAAATTTGGAAAACAGTTAAATAGAAAGAAAAAGAAATAGGAGGCAGTAGGTAGCGTTTTGTGGGAAGACCATTAGAAATGAGTAGGGAGTGGGCAGGGAAAGTATGTCTTATAAAAGGTTTCAAGACCCCAGAAATCCAAGATGGAAAAAGAGTTATTCAGGCTTTTAGAAACACCGGGTCAGTTTTTCTCCCTGTTTACTGTACTGCAAAAGTCTTTGCCACCTCAGGAAACCTTATCATCTCATGCAAAAGAAAAAAGAAAAAAAAAAAAAAGCTGTAACTCCATTTGCACTGTGGATAAGCAGTTTCCATTCCATTATTCCATTGTATTCCCGCACAATTGAAATCCACAGCTCTGTTGCTCTTCTGAGAAGCTTAATTTCTAAAGTTAATGCAAAACTATTTAAATTGCCATTTTTTCAGTTAGGCATCTCAAGGGGGTGGTACTTTCTATTGATATTTTAGTATTGGTTTGATGAAAATAGACAAATTCTCTCATCAGACAACCATGTGAGTGCGGCGATGAGATTATATTTGTCACATGCAGCAAAGTTTGTTCAGAGAGCCAGGATTTTTCAAATGACTTGATGAGTCAAATTCATACCAACAGCTAGAATTAGCTCTGGTGTTTCTGTTTGCAAGAAAGTGCACTCTGCTGTGTAGCGAACGGTAACATACAGTTTATGTAATTAATATCTTTTTCCTAATTGTTTCTAAATACTGGAAAGATACGAAGAGTAAGTTATGCTATTTGAAACCAGGAATTCTTACTTTTTAGCATTGATTTTAGTTAGGAATAAGAACACACTGTTTTACATTATTGTGGTCTGATGATTTCATTTTGATTTCAGGACCAGAATTGAAACAGAGGCTTTCCCATGTTAGGCTAAAGTCTATTTAATCCACCATTTATTTTTGTCTTCTTAGGAGAGTTTAAAATCTTAGTGGCCGAACTACCTATAGGAAGTATTGAAGTTTAAATGATATGTTTACGTTTTAGTTGTAACTTTTCTTTCTTAACCAATTAGATATGTAAAGGAGGCCTATGTAGACTCATCTGGTTAACTTTATATTTGGTGGGGAGTTTTTGAGGGGAGGGCAGGGATGGAGGAGAGACATTGCTGTTCTGATGTCTTTATTACACAGTTGCTTAATCCTTGTTTACAGCTTCTCCTAATCCTGTTCTTAGACTTACAACATAACAAAAGTTGATTTACTTCAGCTAGAGAAATTCTGGGTAGTTTAATTAAATGCTGTTTCTGTTAAGCATTTTAGCCCACAATGCTCTGTACCGAAATTTCACTTTGCTTTAGAATTTGGTCCATGTGATTATCGGGGGTAGAATTGCAGCCTTAGCACTCTCTGCTAAGGCTGGAAAATTGCTTAGACTGAAATGATTTGCAAATTTCTGCACATCAAGGGGTCGCCTGCCAAGATGCGGCTTTTCACAAATGTGGTTCTCACGCAGTGGGAACGTGCATGGTCAATTGCTCTCCAAGAGAAGCTTTACTCTCAAATTTGCTTTCCCTACCTTGAGGCATTTTCATGTTAGTTCCAGGTGCCTGTCATGGACAGCTACATCTGACCGTCTACATAATCATTTTAGGTAATTTTGCATCCTTGTGAAACTTGTTAAAAGACATTTTAGAGAGGCTTTCTGGGCTTTCCAGCAAGACAGCTTGCTGAGAGGTTAGACGGAACATGTTTGTGTGCATTTCCAAAAAATGGATTGAAAGACCAAAACAGCAGGACCCTGGGAGGAAAACAAGGAGATGCCTCTGTATATGGAGTCCCCATTAGAGACTAGTGACTTTGGGGAGATCAGAGGATAAGGCTGCTCCCAGGGAGTCTTCTATAAATGGAAAAAAGAGTATAAAGTATGAAGTGCAGGCACGGGCCCTGGTGTGAGGTTGTTGAAAGTAGCCTTTAACCTTGGTAATTTAAGTCTCCTGACCTGCGAAGCACAGCTTCCCTTGGCGACATTCCCGGGAGAGGAGGAATAACAGATTTTCCTTTCCTCTTGCAGTCAGTTTGAAAAAAAAAAAAAAAAAAAGGAAAAAATAGTAAACCACCCAATTAAAACCTTCCCTCTCTGCTGTTTTCCTTAGCAATATCTTTTGGAGCAAAGTGTTAAAATTTGAGGTAACAAGTCTGAGGACAGTCTAAGAAAAATGAGCACCCCTCAGCTTTCCAGGGGAGCAAGAGTTTTCTGATTATTTGGTTGTTTTTCGTAAGAGGTATCAACCAGGCTGGGAAGGTCATTGCCACAAAAAGGAGATAATTTGCCTATCTTAAAATATACCATAGAAAGTGAAATGGCAAAGAGGCCATCAATGAACTTCTGATGTCCTAATCAGTCCTGAAATACAGAGATCTTTTCTTGCATTTCCTAGTAGCACACCACAGTGCAGCACTTGTTGCTATTGTGTCTTCTGCTTTAATTACTGCTTTGTGCCTTTCTGCTTTGAGGAAGTAGATGAATTTACCCATCTAAATGTACCATCATCAATGCGCCTCTCAACATTTTTTTAGACCTTCAATATCCATCATTCATAAAGAAGTGAAATACACAATAATTCATAATAAGTAGTAGGTGAAGGAGAAGAAGAAATAATGGATGGATTAGGGGGGCTGATATAGCAAACTAGAGAACAGAAAGTGCGTAAGTGCTAAGCCTAGCACTCGCCTGTTATTTGGTAATATTTAACATATATTAGAATGACTGTGATTCATTTTTTTATCTTGTTTCTTCTAGTAGAGAGTCAAGAGTCTGAACATTCCCAGGTGGTGTTTGTGGTGGTAATCATAGTACATAGGTAGAAATTGAAATTACAAGGCCCGACAGGGTGAGGAAATAGAGGAGAAACAGAGGAATTTAGATGGAGGAAAGAATCACTTTCTCTGGGAATTGTGATCTAAGAATCACTGCACCAGTGCAAAGCTGTAGCAGTGCAAGGCTGCAAACCAAAGTGCTGCCACAGGGTAGCCTCAGGGTATGTGGGTGGAAAGCTGCAACCTGTAAGGCAGGCTTAAACTTGCAAATGCAAGGCTCTCCGCAACACCTGAGTTAAAGCGTGCAAGCACTGAAAAGCATGAAGCTCTGAAAGCCACAGACTTCAAATCTTGTTTCAGTAAGTGCCCAAAAGCACTTCAGTTAGCACAGAGCAGATTGGCACTGATGACACCAGGGGCTCAAGCTGGTGATGTGACACAAGTTTTCCCAAGTGCATGCCACAGCAACCCTTAAACAGCTGTGTGGTCTCTTTCCCTCCTCTTCCCACTACACATCTAAGAAGTGTTGGATCCAAGTTTCTCTCTGAAGAGCCCTTAGAAGATAGGTCTCTAAATATTTGATTTCAAATATTAAAGAAATCAGCTGAAGTTCATGTAGCCTGCAGAAAATGAACACATGTTTCCTTTATTTATGGCTCTGTTAAAAGCATCTATGTAAAGATCTGATATAAAACTTCCAACATCCGCAGTATTCATAGTGGGTTTTTTATGGAGATGAAAATGGAGTGTAAAGCTGAAATTCATGATCTACTTATTCTTTAGTAGAAGAATAAGAGATAAGACAAATGGAGAAAAAATATATAGGAAATGTGAGAAGACTATTGTTATAGTCTACTACAGCTGCTCAAATTGCTCAAAATCTCTCATCTCTCAATAAGAATATGCCATTTAGAGAAAGTTTGTCAGTCTCCATAAGGAATTACTGTAGTTAAAGACAAGCATAGCTATGAGGTAGGTTTTACTTAGCACAGAAACAATGAAGTTTGTTCTGAAACATTTTTTTAAGGAAAAAAAAAAACTCCTTCAAACAGGAGTAGATTTGGAAGCTCTTTGGATATTCTCTTTTGCTATATAGTATGACTTTGTGTTTCCATTCAGATTGCTAATTGGCTGTTGATTTGGGATGAAAAATGACTATCTAAGATTCTTTTTGCAAATTGAAGCTAAGAAAGAGTTAACCTAAACTGTCAAGACCAAAGGCAAAAAAGCTTGGAGAAAATTCAGAGCTGAATCTGTATCTGATTCATGGACATGCTCATTATTGATGTTTCTATTCAACAACAACTCACTTTGAGCTGTAGCAGTTCAGTGACAAGGACCTTATGTGGCACGCTGTTAATTTGTAGGTGAGCCAGTCCTGAACAATGTAACTGTAACTAAAGCTCTTAAGTAGTGGAGTCTGAAAGCTTGATGTGCTTCTTTTCCAATGAACTTTGGTTCCTCAGTTCTTTCCCTTGATCTGGAAGTTGCATGTAATGTATTGCAACGTGCTTGTTGCCGGAACCAAAGCAGGAATGTGCAGCACCGGATCTCAGTGATGTAAATATTTCCTCTTGACCAGTTAGTGTTCAGATCACCTTAACTGGTCTTCAGGTTCTAGTCATTTCCCAAATTAGGGATGCTGCTTAGAAGAGCTGTCTACTGCTGTTTGATTTTTCTCAAGTTTTTATTTCATTAAATAGACAGTCATTCTGCCAACCTGGATTTTAAAGAGTCTTACCTTGTTATCTTCCTTCCTTTGTTTATTATTTTAATGAATGTTTCTGAGTACCCAAACTACTTGACTCTTGAATGACCCTGGTAAATTGGCAGATATGAACAGCTATGAAAATGTAAACTTACTAAGAAATGGGGTCACCAAAATGTTTTATTAGGAATTATTTTTTCCTAATATATAGGAAATATATAAGGAAATACCTTATTATAAATGCATTTGTATCTGTATTAGAGACTTACTTTGTTTAAAATATATGTATTTCTGTCCATTAGGCCTAAATCTACCTTTTTTAATATATTGCCTATTGTAAATCGTAAATATTTTGAAATTGGATTTTTTGACAAGATTCTCTCAGATGGAGAATATTTACTTTGATTAACCATAATTCTCACCAGTAAGAGCACAATTAAGCCTCACTGTTTAGCTTTCAATTTTTTAGAGATTATTTATAACAATAATTTCACTGACATATCATTTGTTACTATTTGTCTTATTCGAGGGCTGAAGACACTTTGCATGTTACCATGACTGTTTTACTTCTACGTCCTTTCTGATTTCTCCTACATCGAATGGGGATCTTTGTTTCTTTGTAGTGATAGTTTACACAAATCTTCTAACAAAGTAGCATTTAAGGCTAACTTAATGACCACGTCTGGTGCTACGTTTTTATGTTTCTTGGACCCTGTATTTCTGGTGTGACAATCAGGTGCATTATTTTTCCGCATTTCCTATGCTTTTGACCCAGATTAACTCCGATTTGTCCCATAGTGTCACAGAGATCTTCCTTTCTTTCCAGTATTTATTACCTATTTAGCCGTGAAAGCAGGATAAAAAAAGCTTACTTAAACTCTAGTGATGACTTTATAGAGTTCCTCTGCTTTTTGTCTTTTTTAGAGGTCAGAAACTTGTAGCTTTTCTTTCTCCATATTAGTATCTATATCAAAACAATGTCATGAGACTTCTAGTTCCCGAGGAGAGTTTTTAACCTTAACGTATACTTCAAACATCTGGCTAAAAGTGGCTTTATTGGTCCTATGGAGAAAATTTCTGTAGAATGAATTTGACAATAAGGTTTATAAAGAACAAAAAGCAGGAATGAACTAGGTGTAAAGAAAGAAAAAAAGGAGCAGCATGTGTAGAAATTAAAAATGAGGCAGATAATAGAAGGAGAACTGTTGGTTTAGGAACAGGTAGTTAAAATAACCTTACTCATTAAATGAAAATTCTAAAACAAAGAACACAAGGCTAAGATAAAAAGGAGAAAGAACAAAATAAGCATTGGTTATAATTGAAGACCAGCTTTATGATCATAAGGGGAGTTAAAATAGTTAAAATAAAATCTTTCAATAGATTGCCCTTCATTGATTGGGAAATGATTTTCATCTGTAGAAATTCACTAATATTCTTTTGATAAGGTTCATAAAAATAACTATGGTTTTACATGGTAAAGCTTAGAAAACAACTATTTTTTTTGATTCATCAGTATACAAAATGCTCATTTTATTATAAAGACTAAGTTACTAAAACATTACCGCTATATTTAAAACCAAAACATGGATATGGAATGTGTATGCATGCGTGCATATGTGTATTTTCACATTATGCATATATATGTATATGTTTCACATTATTTCTATTTTTCTGGACTTATTCCCCCAGGAAAACATGTGTGAAATATTTTTCTTTTAGTAAATGGCATAGTAACCATAGGAATAGAAAATATGGATGTCCTCAAATGCTTCTATAAAACTCATTTTAGAAGATAAAGCCTGAGCAACCTTTCTATTTCTAATTCAGTAGTTTTCTTATGATACCTGTGCCTTGGAGCATTTCTTCTTTTTAAAATCAAAGCAAAGAAAAAAGAAACCTGCCATGTATTCCTTTGTTAAGGCAAGGCCACTCTATTATTTATTCATTTTTAAATCCTCTGTTACATTTTAAGATACAGCACATTTAAAGCTATATCAAATGGTTCCACGCTGCTATCATTTAGCAGCAAAGAATGAAGAAAAAAGCATTTGATATCCTCTAATAATTAAAAAATAATCTATAATACCAACCCCCGTCAGTAGTTAAATAAATAAAAATGAACATAATAGGCATTGGAAATCTCTCAGAACATCTGGCCCTGTAGCTCAGCCAGCTAGGCATGTAAATCCTGCTGTTCGTGAAACACGTGGTGCTGTTAACAAGTTTCTGGATGACTGTGAACATGGCTTCATTCCTGGTGCAGGTCAGAAACTGCGCTTGGAACAAATGTCTAGTGCAAAATGAACACACTAGAAAAAGATAATTCCCAGAAGAAGAGCACAGTTTCATGTGATTGACTTACGGAGAGCTAGAAGGTGACTGTGAACATATTGTAGAAGGTGAAGGAGAAAGTATCTCTGTGCTGTGTTAGAATTTATACAGCATGAAGGTTTAACAAAGCACAAAGTACAGGAAAACTTAAAACTCGGTCCAAGAAACCTAGTAGTTTGAGGTGTATGTGTTGCCTTTGTTTTCCTTTGTCTTATCTGTGTCCTTCTGAAATTCTTTGCAAGCACTTTGAGTAGAAAGTATGATATAAATGGAACGAATACGAATCTACTATCAGTCACTAGTGAAAAGTCATAGGTTTGGATATACTATTTTTTTAAATAAGTATCCTGTATCTTTGTGCATGATGATACTTAAGTGAGCAAATGGTAAGAGTCTAGAGGTGCAATCAAAAAGCCTGTTACAGGTCAGTCAATAGAGCTAAATGATGACCCTTAAATATCCATTGAGGTTGCATTATGAAAGAACTTCCTAATAATATTAATGGTATGGAGACTTAGATTAACTTTCAGAATGTTCTCTCTTGTTTTTAAAGCTGCTGAGTCCTTATAAAGTAAAATGTGGTGATCTCATTCAGTACAAAGAAGCCTGAATGCAGTTCTCTTTTGAGAGTAGATCTTTGTAATGCTCAACTACTTTATTCCTGTTTTCTTATGGTGAAAATTTACTTACAGTGCAGAGTTTACCTTCTCAGATGGAAGATTCACACAGCAGTTAGCACCACATATAGAATTTTGAATGCCGTATTTTTAGAATGTCAAGGAATCTTATTCTATTTTACAAATGCAAACTAAAATCCCATATAATTGTAATATTTGATGTTATATTGGAAAACCTCTCTTTTAGGAGTAATAATAGGATATGCCTCCCAGTATTTCTGAAAGATTATCGTTCTAATTGTCTGTGGGATGTGTAAGCACCTACTCAGGTCTATAAAACACTATTTAAAGAGTATAATTAACATTCAGAAAATAAACGGTGTTATTGGTAATAATAGTGCTTTTATTATTTCTGTAAAGGCTTTAGAAGGTGTTGGGAGTATTGTAACTGGTTTTTTTTGTTTGTTTTGGTTTTTTGTTACTCTAATAAGTATACTTCTGTCTATTACTTAGGACAGGGTCTGTATAATTCGAATAGACCAAACATTTCTGAGAAACAGCATGAAAGGAACATGAACAAAGATATTAAAAACTCTGGTCCTATGGCCACTGTAATTAAGAGCATAGACTTCCAGGTATTCAGAGGCATAACATGTTCTAGAATCACAATTTTCCCTGTAGAGCAGACTCTGCCAGCCTGTGCATGAAAGCCAACATCCTTGTCACATCTATCGCTTTGATTTAAGAATCTACCTGTGCAGAGGCGTAATTACAGAATTGCAGCTGTGCAAGAAAATCTACTGGTCTGCACATATGCTTTAAGTCAGAACCAGTTCTTGACTGCGAGTCTTAAATATTTGGATTTAACTTCAATGGTATTTAGGAATGCCCTGGGGATTTTGTGAAGTGCAGTGGGGATTTTGTGAAGTGCACTGTGCTGGACATAGTACTTCTAGAAAAATGTTTATCTCTCTAAAACCCAAGAGTCAAATGGAATTGCTCTCCATATATAAGTATATTCTGGGTTTCTGCATCAATCCAGAAAGTATCAGTGGTAAGT
>JAVCKT010028548.1:18817-29282 GCA_032273925.1 Rhynchotus rufescens
CATGATGCTTGTTTAATTTGTTGACAGATATTGAGGGGAGACAGATGATAGATACAGAATACAAGACATATATGAGTGCTACTTAATAAAGAGGACTCTTCCAAAGAAAGTGGTTTGAAGACAGTTTTCTGAAGATGAGTGAAATGTTTTTCATACAAAAAAAAAATCACTGACTAAATTTGGGCATGCGTAGGAGCAGTTTCCATTACATAACAAGTGTCATATTACGCAAATGGATGTTTTTGAAATATTACAGTGCTAACATGATACGAGGAAAATATTTGAAAAAATGCTATAAAAAGGTGGCTACCATTCTCTATTTTGACAAAATTTACAATATTTAAAAACTGTGATGGGCAAGGACTTGAGACTAGATTATATCAATTTGGATTTAAAAAAAAAATTTAATAAATGTGTTTGGTCATTTGAAAATGAAAGCAGCACAAAATCAAAGCTGCAAGTGGCCTTAGATCCTATCTCCCCACAAAGTGAACTTGAAGAGCAACTTTGATTTGCAGCCAATTAATCAACAACATTGACAAGCATCTCTAGATTCTCTGTATACTAATAATGTAATTTAATTTACAAACATTCTTTTCCTTTGCATACACACTACAGGGTGCGTTTTCAAAGGGCTTTTTAAGGTTTTAGACAAATCCCACTGGCTTAATAGAAAATGCATGGCTTAGCATCCCTTTAGATCCATCCCCAGATCCATCTTGTTCAGCTTTCTCATTTAACACCAACATGGAAAGGATGTCAATAGAGGGAGCCAGTTAGAGACTGTGCTAAGATTCCGTTAATTCTTTAAAACTCCTTTGCCAGGTGAGAATAACAATTCACAAAGTGAAAAAAGGAAGGTCCCCTCTATGCGCATTTCCAGGTATTATCTGTAAAAGGCTAGATTTGTAGCATGTCTAGAGTAACCAAATGCATAAGACATGGTCTGGATGGTACCTTGGTGCGTAATCTATGGCAGATGTAAGGATGAAATGGGGCCACAAGGACAGACAGAAGTCTCTGTTGCTTGGACTGTACATCACACATGAAGTGCAATTGCTGATTGGGTCTGCACCTTCCCTAGAAGACAGGAGTCCACAGGGCATTTTTACCCTACAATGAAATTCTGAAAGCTTAACTTCACTTTTTCACACTGTTACATATTCACGCTTATTTTTAAGTATTGCTAACTCTGAAATCCCTGCATTTTCAATGTGTGGTCATGGGAGAATGACAAAGTTTAGGTAAATCTGTATTTATCTAGCTGTAACGTGCTTGTAAACTTAATTGTGTTCTAAACCAAATTCTCATGATAGAATCTCTTTCGTTTATGAAATTCCTTATATAAATGCCAACCATAAAAGAAAAACATTCTACCATATGTTACTTCTTTTCTATTTTAATAAATTCAATATTTTAATATTCAATACGATATTTTTAGAGGGTGGACTTTGTAAAAGAATTCACTGGCCACCAGAGGAACAACACCAAAAAAACACCAGAGTTCAACAGCTAATTAGACAGGGCTTATGGGCTTTTTGTAGTGCCAGAGCAGCAGGACAGCTGCAGGTTGCAAACGAGCCCTGTCCACAATTTCTCATCACTGTGTTGTTTGAGGCGGGTGGCTCGCAGCACGGAGCGCTCTGCTCCAGAGGTGACATCCCTGCTGTCACGGTGTCACTTCACTCTACGCTCCCATCCCTGTTCCTTCTGCAACGCGGGGCTGGCATGTGGCCACGATGAGGCGTGAGTGAAAGGAGCCTTCAAGCCCCAATGCCTCAGAAAACCTTTAAGTAACAGTGACCTATAGCTGGTTGTTGACACATCCCAGTTACTCCACGGTGTGTCCTCGTTAAGGCCCACACGACTGGGCCAGGATGAGGCGCAGCCCCAATGTGTGCAAACGATTTCCAGCCCTCTCCAAAGCCAACACCATCGTTCGCAGGTAGCGTTCTTAGTAGCGTCCCAATTTACTTCACAGAAGACAAAAATTGATGCTTGGCCTATTTACAGGCCTACTTCTTATAATGCAGTTCATTTGCAATACTGCAGTTCAATCACAAGAATAATGTGAAGTCCAGGAATTCCATGATTCTTATTTATAGATCAAGAAAAGTCTGATACAGACAAAAAAATCCTATTCTAGAAAGTGTTCCTTATCTAATATGCCCCCAAAAATATTTAAGATTTCATTACATTCCATATATATCTTTGTGGAAAAAGAGGAAATTTTGTAAAGAGATGCTGTATTTCTCCAAGGATAAAGCAAGAGTCACTCTTTTTTGCTAATGCAAACCAGACTTGTCCAAAGTGATAATTATTCAATCATATCATTTCAGTAGTTGTTTAAAATTTGAGTTTCCTCAAATCTATGGACTATGAGTCCATAGTCTATATTATCCACATGTTCTTAGTGAAAACTAGAATTAGAACTAGCTTACTTGCATGGAGTTTAAAAAACTCAAGCCATCAATTTGTCTACCTATCCATCTTTCTGATATCAATTAATCAAATGCTGGAACACCTCCACAATTACAGTGCTTGTATACAGATTCTAGTGCAAATGAGTTTTATCCTTAACACTTGAATTCCCTGGGTTCTCTTATCTACATAATACATATGACAATATTTGAAGCTATGGGATTTAACACACACTAGTGAGCATGTGCTGAGATTGGGATTTTCCATACCCTTGAAATTCTTGGGATTTTCCATACCCTTGAAGAAATGCATAACCCACTGAGGACAATGAATGATGGACTGGTTTGGGTGAATGACCAGAGGAAAAAGTAGTAGCAGTAGAGACACAGAAAGTATCTATCTTCTGTGTATAAGAGCATGCAATATTAAACATATTGCAGATAGTGTTAAAATACTGCATTAAAGAGGGGTGGAGAACACTCCTCCTCCTATTAAATACATTGACTTCATGATTAATGTGGCTCCATAATATATACTAACATTTACCAACCTGCATAAAAGTGATGTACTCAATCATTATTTTAAAAGTTGAACTTTTTATTATTTATATATAAAACTTTATTTTTAATATGCTTCATTTTAATTGGCTGGTAAGGCACTGAGCCTAATCTGTCATTACTGCTGCTACAATGAAGACCATTTAAATCCATTGCTTCAATATAAGTAAAAAAATATATACCCTTCACCTGATGTATGTCCTCCAAGGTAACAGAACAAATTTCTGTAGATCAGTTTAATAGAAAGTCAATTTAATTCTGCTTGACCAAAAATCAGTGCCTGTTGTTTCAAAGCATGCAATCATCTCAAAACATATTGCAACCAATGGTGAATTAGTCTGCTGTTATTGATAGGAAGCCACACTTTGATGAGAACAAAGAGGACTGCCAGAATCCCTTGTAAAAAACAAAAAGCTATTTAGCATACAACTTTCAGAATCTGCGTCTAATGCATGAGAGCAGGGGCTATGGTATGCATGGGCTCTCCTAATCAAATCCTTAGAAACAGATGAGAAATAAGCATATTATTTTTCATTTATTATCACTGCAGTTATGATTTCCAGTTAATACAGACCCGCAAAGGCACGCCAAAGAGATACTAAAGGCCTGATTGAGCTATCCTAATTCAAGCAAAACCCATGCTCAAAGTCCTTTGGAAGCCTTTCTGCTTCTGCCAGCTCTTGCAGTTTTTATTGCAAGCCTTGCAGTACTTGATGTTTTGCTCAACATTCTGGCTCCTGGAGTTACATAACATGCGAGTTTCCTTCTTTATTTTCAATTTTTAGAAGTTCATTGCCTTCATAATTGAACTTGAAAATGAGCCCTATAAAAAGTGTCAAAAGTAACAGTGACAAAAGAAAAAACTTAAAACTGTATTATTTTGCTGAAAAATTTCATGAAGTGGTTGTTATGCTTAAGCCAAATTCATGATTTCTAAACCTCAATGCATATTTATGGTTCACTAAAAGTTGGCAATAGCTCCTTTCCCTTAATAGGACTCTTGTTCTTGAAACACGTTATGCTGGGGATTTCTTTCCATGCTCAGTGTGTGAGTCTTCACACATTTTCATCCACAGGAAAAAGCCAAATTTTGAGACTACCTTCTAAAAAAACAAGCTATGTTTCTTCAATTAAGCTTTGGAGAGAAGAGAGAAGAAAACCTGGAGCCCACCTGGCTGTGTGATGAAGGGAAGGGGGCTGCTCTACCCCGTGCAAGGTGAGGAAGCAAAGGGGCTCCCCTCCACACTCAGCTCCAGTCCTGGTGGCCACCAGTTCTCCCAGGTAGCAATGCTGAAGAGCAGAAAAAACTTCCCACCCACCAATCGAGGTTCGTGTTGGACACTCATCACCCAAGTGGGGCCAACTGGGTCCTCCAGTTCTTAAACTGCACACTCCAAAGTGTGTATTGGTCTAGAAGGTGAGCCACAGGTGGCTGCTGCTCGAGGCAGCTCCCTTCCAAGACCCTTGAACAAAGAAATTATTCCCTGATGGATCCAGCTCTGCATGTAGCTTGTTACACTGAAACACCTCGCTGCCTTTTGTGCTTCCCTCTTCTACCCACCTAATAATTTTCCCTTTTTCTCCCCTTACCTGATACCTTTTGTTTATTCCATAAGCTATTGGAGGCAGACACTGTCACTTGCTACGTGTTTCTGCAGCACCTTGCACAAAGGCTGACAGCTCAGGATGGCATTAGAATCAGAAAGGGCGGGTGGGATTTTCAAGGCACTAAGGAAAATTAGGCATTCACCTACCACTGACATTCAATAGGCTTCGAGTACCTTTCTCCCCTTTGAAAATCGACATTTACAAGTATAATTATTAAGATGTCTGTCATCACCAAAACACCCATTGTTAAAATATGACACAGCCTCCAAGGAGGAAAAACCTTCATTTAGAGCAGAGTCACTAACAAAAAGCATTTTTTTTCCCCCCCGAGTCACTAAGATTCCATTTGTCTAGAATTACGCACAACAGTGTTCAGTGTACAGTGTGGAAGCATCACGTCTGTCTCGTTATATCATTGCACTAGTTAGCTATCTGCTGTGAAGCACTCACTCGAATTTAAGTACTAACACTGTAGGGTTTTTTAAAAGAACATTTCCTATAAATAGAGATGTCAATGATGATCTTTAAGTAAGTATTGTAATCTTTAATTGAATTCAAGACCTCTCCAAGTGGAGCAAACAATCTCTGATTAGATCATTTGCTTCTATTCTATTTCAGACATGCACGGCTGTTATTACTGTAAGCTTTTTTCATTACCAATTGCTCTTTGGCTGCATATTTGCTTTAGTAACCTCATTAATGCCAGAAAGGTAACGTTTCTTCTTTTGCATTGCAGCACGTCAGTGTAGCTGGCGCTCTCAGAGAGGTTATGTATACAAATATGTATACAAATCAGAAAACTATTTAAAGGGACAAAAATGAAACGCAGAAATTAAAAATACATTTTCCATGAGATGCTGAGTGCTTCATCTCCCCCTGACATCAAGATGGAACATGATTACTCAGCACCCAGCAGGACTGCGCCCTGGGAGTCCTATGGGCACTCGCACAGAAATTACTTCATTCTCATGGAAGAAGAAAATAGATACTAACAAGGAGAAGAAAATACATTCTGAATTTAATTTAGTATCTTCCTAGGTCTGAATTTGTTGCAAAAATAACATAGCAATCTCCATATGAATTTTGGCTTTGACACTGTGATCTTATCAATTCCTTCAAATCAAATCAAATCACAGGCGTGATTGCAAGCTACGCTCCAGTGCAGTCCCTGACTAACCATACAGTTGTAATGACAACGCAGATCCTATGAGGGAGAATATGCAGATCTAGCTAACAAAAAATCACTGTGAATGCTAAGTTGTAGACTCAGCTTGGCCCTACCAAGCTGTCTTGAATGGGCTGCACTGAGGACTTGCAAAAAGGAGGCTAATAGGTGAGAGAGGCTGGTCATGCGTCTTAGGTAAACAAGTAACATTGCATTAAATTTATGTTTACTTAAACATGCAAGTCAACCATTTTAAATTCGAATGTTCTGCCTCATTTTATAAAAGTGAATGTTATTATTGCTTTTATGTCATGACAGTTTTCCCTGTGATAAAGAGTGCAAAAAGCTGAAGCATCAAGTTCAATGCCCTGATGGAATCCAAACAGAGAGTTGAGGTTTTACACAGAAAACAGTCAATTTAACGGCAGCCTCTGAGCCTAATCAGCATGTTCCCCTCCATTCCTGGGGAAATTAACCTCATTCATCACAGTGTGCTGCTGCTCCTCCCTACGGCCCCTTTCCTTGTACCTTGTCCTACTTTTGCAGCCCAGAGTGGAGATGCCTCAGCTTAATGGCACAGAGGGATCACAAGCAGCGTGTGAACCAAGGGAACATAGGAGAAGGTTTTGGCAGCAGACCTTTTTCTTTTATTTCTCTTCCCCCCCCCCAACTTTTCAAGTGCCGGACAAATGCAAAAGAATCTTCCCTCCAACTGCACTTTCCCTTCCAGAAGCTCGCCTGTTAAGTTGCAGTTTTTTAAAGCACAAAGTCTCCATGCTGTGATGCAGGATATCCACAACTTATTAGGCATTAAGGTACTTAATGCACTCACCTTTCTTCCCATCTCTTTTTTTCCAGATAATTAAATTCTCCCATATGTTATACAGAGATCCTGACAAAGCCTGAAAGCTACTAAATATATCACTAAATTCATGAGATGCAAATAGCCTCAAAAACCAGTAAACAACAGTCGCCTACTTGGAGCTTGAGCCTCACAGGGGGCACAACACTCAATTCCAGTTGCAGCAATGGCTTCTCCCAGGATATTCCGCCAGGGAAGGTGCTTAATCATGAGAAGGAGAAAGCGCTAATGCCTGCTTTTCCAGCCTCTGCCAACTTTTTGCCTTCTCATCTCTTCCCTGGTGTCTTTGCAGGCGGGTTCTCATTTCTGTATCTCATGGATCCACTCACCACTGTATTGCATTACCTCTAGTTCCCCTAAATCTTCAATTTCTGCGTTGAAACTAACCAGTGCTAGGCACTAAAGGGAAAAACAAAACAAACAAAAAACCTCCCCTGATACTTAAACACTAATGAAAACCACATCCACGTGCAAATTACAGTTCAGAATTTTTATGAGAAATACAGGCGTTTCTCCCATTGGAATAACTTCATCTGTGCTGTGAATGCCATGTTGGAGACCACACTCAAAGAAGAGAAGACACTCGCAAAAGACACGAAAGTTGACTAACCTGACCAATAGGTTCTTTTGTCGGGGTCTTTCCTCTTCTAGCGGTGCTTGTGGCCAACGTGGTGGTTGTTTCCATGACTGACGTCGACATTTCCGACTGCATCGCTGTGGCTGTGGACTCAGTTGTCATAGAGGAAGGCACTTCACCAACAAGTCTCACATTTCCTTCTATCACGATGTTGGCATCGTTTTCAGCTGCCATATTCAAAACTTTCAAGCCATTGTAGTAAAGGCCAGAGAGCTGGCCTTGGAATGGATGGCCACGTTCCTTGCCTCCAATTTTTATGGTTGCTTGGCTATTGAAGATTGTGAGCTGACGCCCTGCAAAGATAATATTATATACATGCAAAAATGTTGACTGTGAACTCTATACTCTACGAGGATGATAACAGATTTTCATGGGGTGAGTAATGAGAGCAATAAACTATAAGAAAAGGATCTGACTCATAATTCATTGCTTTTTAATGAGGTGTCCATGAAATGCATAAATTTTGAGAGTATTCGCATTTTCTTAATTTACCACATTTTGGGGTATTTTGCTAAAACGCCAATCAAATATATTTGCAAATGCGTTTATCACTTTTTATCCCTTTTACCTGAATGCAGTGTAAAGCTTTTTGGTGTGTGTCAAGAATACCAGTTTCCAATTCCTTTTGGAGGAAGATTACTTTTTCTTCAAGACTGTCAACATTTCAAATATTTTTCCATGCAGTACAACACAGGGACTTTAGTTTAAGTATGTACATGTGAGTTTGTGTATGTACACACATATATAAATATGTACATACACATACACACATACACGCAGTGTTTATATATGTGCAAACATTATGTGAATTTTAAAGAACGTGTTATGTGGTAATCTGTCATAGCTATAAGTGAATAAAATATTTACATTTCTAATCAAATGTTTCCTTTTTGTTTTTGAATTTTTATTTTCCTTTGTCATACACACTGAAAAGAAACACATGGTTCACACTGAGCATCTCAGAGGCAGCGAATTCAAAAATAGATGTCTGATTGGCTTTCAGCAAGGCTAGCAATTAAAATAAAAGATTTTAGATGCAAAAGCGGCTTCAGAAATGATACACATACCGATGGAGAAATCATGGCACATTTCCATTAAACAGAGAAAACCTCAGCAACAGTACCACTCTTATTAAATAGAATAGTCACTTTAGCAGATTGGTTTCTGCTCATAAAAAGCATGCACACAACTTTAAGTTCTGGTTTAATTAGCGTTTGTTCCAAAATCCCCTTAGAAGGTTGCAAACGTTAAAGGGACTTCATTTTGACTGGCAATTCATATTGCCCACTATTTAAGATACCTACAGTTTAAACAAATTTTTGTTTCAGGACCGTAATGAAGATATCGTAACTACATATATTTTTAGTTAATAATTTAGATGCTGGAACATGTAATATAATCTATGAATGATTTATAATTTTTGGTTAATGTTTGCTATGAGTACCTTCATAGATTGAGTTAGTGGATTATATTTAACAGTCCCTTTAACCTTAAGTTAACAGGGTAAGATTATTAAACAGCTGGTACTTCTAGAAATGTATAGAAATTATTATACAAGGTATACAAATATTACTCTATATTTTACTTTTTAAAATTTGTTTTAATTTAGTTTTACTGAAATTTATTTTTTATGTTTATTAGTGTTACAATGAAGCACTACTTGGTTATGTTCAAATTATTTTTTTTATTTGAAGTTTTAATCAATGTTTTTTACCTTTGTCGAGTAGCCATTCATCAACTACTCGACCAAGTCGATATGGAATTCGCTGTCTAGCAATCGCCAGGCGCTCGTTATCATTGTTTCCTTTAAAGTTTAAAGAGACATTTCATTGGTTAAAATCTGTAAGGTCAAAGGTTAAAAGTTAATACTTAAAGCTTGAGCTATACAGTTGCCACATGATTTTTTGAAATTTGGAATTTTAAAAAGTGCTACCTAGAACATTTCATGGTTCCGACTTTTCATTCATTCATTTATTTTATTTTAGCAAACAAAATTATTCCTATGTTAATTGAAAATTAGAAATCTGCATTTGAGCTAGGTTATTAAACTTATGTTATAGACAGACCCAAAAAACAAATTTAAACATCATAGAATGGCTTTACCAAAAATGATCATTGACCTCAGGGCTTTGTCTGTTTTGAAGTTTCTTATTAACTAGTTAAACATGTTCAGGTGAAACAGGTTTAATTTTTCAAAAGACATCCAACCTCTCACTCCAGGTTAGTCATTTAAAGAAGAACACCAGCCTTAGTCACCACTTACTTTCGCTGTCTAGAAATAGACCTTCCATAACCTTTTTCCTAGTCAGAAAAAATACATTCTTATTCACTTGATTTATATAAATTCCAAAGATTCAAATATATCATACAGAACAGATCAGGGCATCCACCATCTGTACACTCTACCAGGACACGTTGACAATGTCTTTTACTGAAGGAACACCAAGGCTTTGACAAAAGTGATGTACGGAAAGGCAACTGGGTTCCGAAATGCGGTGAGGTTTTGCAGTTTAGTATGAGGTCACTACTGAGCTTACGTGAATTAAGAGCTACCTAGAACTCAGAAAAGCAAAACAGAAACTTGATGTATTTGCAAGTCATATCTATTCTCAGTCTATGCAGCGAACTGTGATTGCTTACAATAAAACAATGACATAAAGGCCAGTATAGTCAGACAAATATCAGACAACCTGGAGTAGTTAGAAAATTGCTTTGTGTATCTATTTTCAATTATAGATATTTTTGTCTTTTAAGGATACAGGTCTGACCCCTCAGAAAACCCTCCATGCATTACTGTCTTCTATTTAAAACATTTTTCAGGAGTACAGCAGACCTAACTATTTCCTTAAATATACAGGGTTTGGTGGTCATATTATTTCAGGCCAACAATACCTTTTCCTTCCATTGTATTGGTTCACATTAGTTAAGAACCTGAGAGATAAGAACATCCAGGTAAGCAAAAAGTTATTCCTGATTTGTGTCTCCACAGTCAACCTTGCTACTCAAATTCTCTTTGACTTCAACTAGCAAGAGTCCGATAGCTGCAGTGGTAAATGCCGGGCAGCATAGTCCATGTGGTCCTCAAAAATATACACCAAATATTTACTTGAGCTCACAGGATCCTATTGCCAATTTCCAAAACAAAGTACTGCTCCAAATCAGCAACTCCATCCTCCAGTTCATCAGGCAATTATTACTGATGTCAGCAACACAAG
>JAVCKT010028548.1:34489-46297 GCA_032273925.1 Rhynchotus rufescens
GTGCTCTTGCCATGCTGGCCAAGGCATTTGAGGCCATGAAGGTGTTGGGCACAGGACGACAGCAGGGGCCTTCTCCATAGCCTTGTATGTGAACTAATGTTCACACTGGCAGACTAAAGCCTCTGGCAGAGGCATTGCAGGTGTGGGAGTGCTCAAGACTATGTGAGAGTTTTCTCCCTTCCCATTTTAATCACATTGCTTTAAGGCCATCTGAATTAGAACAATCATGGATTCAACTTCAACAATCCTATGAAGGGCATTTTTACTTGTTTATATAGACATTGGCTGTAGAGAAGCTAAAGGAATAGGCCTATGAGAAAGAATTTTTGGTAAGGGCTACACTCAGCAGAGTTAAAACACGTCAACAAGAGCAGAAAAACTCTTAAAATATCCTCTGATAACTCATAGATCCCCAAAGTGAGAGGGATCACTTTTGGAAGAACTCTGGACCTTGCTTGGCCTAAGGCATCAGGAGCTAAATACCATTTAGGAGTGATTTTGCTCTCCTTCAATGTTCAAAAGGAAGGTAGATGAGAACTCCCTAATGGGTATACTTTCCTGTCAGCACATGCTGCTTACAGAATGATGGTCAGCAGTCTTCATATCAGACTACTCTGCCATTCGCTGGTGCTTTGTAATATAGCTGAAGACAAAGCAAGAACTTAGGCTGCCTTGATAAAGAATCCCAAGCCCAAACTGACTAAAAGATATATGCATAGCTTGATTCCCAGTCTGGCTTCACCAATACTGCAAACTGTACTCAAACATCTCACACACAGCCACAAGCTCCATGCTTCATGCTTGCATATTAAGTATACTAATCTTAAGTCATATTCTAAAATGTTTTACATGATGAAACTGAGACCTCTCATTAACCTTTCAGGGAGATCTAAACCTTCACTTCAAATCAACTACCTTCCTCCCTGTTTTGTTTTTGATTATTTTTCCCTAGATTAATTAGCAATTAAATAATCTGGTCTTCCTGACTCACAGTTCCTCGCTATAATGCAGTATCTCTCTTGGTCTGTGCAGTGTTGGATTGCTTGCACTGAGAGATTGGTGTATTATATGAAAAGCAAGCAAGAGAAGATGAAAAGAAACAAGAAGGAGATAAGAAAACACAGGACTTGTCTGATAAATTAAAGGTCGTATTCTGTTATCAGGCTTTTTAAGAAGATCCTTTGTACTGCCTGTGCAGTATTTAAGGAGCTAATATTGTATGGCTGCTGCTAAAATAGCCAGGAAAATTGATAGAAATCATTAAAGAGCAAGATTAAAGTATAAAAAAATGAATTGTTATAGGAACAGTACCATGCTCACACCATTCTGATAGTGACATTTTGCAGTTCTCTAAGGTAAAATGACTCTGAACTGTTTCTAAATCATAATGTCACAGCATTTAAGGTTACTTTTTCCTATAGAAATTTAAGCAGAAGTCAGCTGTAATCTGGTTCTTATTCAAAAGGTTCTCCACAACTGAAAAATGAAGGATATTTCAACTCTACTGTATCTAAAATAACCTAGGTCTGAGACTACACAGCATGCTCTTTTGACTCTCACTGAGGTAGCAATCCAGATGATCTTCAATTCCTGCTAGCTAAGAGCTGTTATATAGAATGTCTCTTGACAGAAATAATACTGACATTATATAAACGAACAGTGGCAAATGGAAAATACTGTCCTCAGCTTTTATTTTAAATTCCTATTAGCCTGCATCCCCATGAGTATCTAGTATTCGAGCAGAAGTCATCAATAAGAAGGATCTTATTAACTATGCACGAGTTTTCCCAATTAAAGTTTAAGCATACTGAAAGTGCTGAGGACAGAACAGGACACACTGTCAAAAGGTCACTGCCGATATCACTGCATTTCATTAATATTTTCACTGAATTCAAAAGCTTTGGGAAATTCTCCATTTTTTTTTTTTAAATGTATAACTTCTCGATCACTGGTAACATTAAAATTATTTGAAACAATTAAAATAACTCTTTCAGTTAAACTCTGCACTTGGTTACATAAAAACTATATTTTCCCTTCCAAGTTAAGTGGCTTTCAATTGTGCTCAGCGAAGTCCCTGCAATTGCATCAGCCCAGCGGGCTCCTTGGAGGGAGGACACGGTGCAGGGAGAACAATTTCACATTAGTTATGTTACCAGAAACATAAAAATCATAAGAAATCCAAAGCACTCAGCATCAAGCTTCAATAATAGAGGGCAGGGTAACTTGACTGCAGCTCAAAATATTAAAAATGGTGATGAGAGGTTCTTGTGAAGCATGAAAATGCTGGAGTTAACCATCACGTTACCCCCAAGTCCTGGAGCGCATGGGTGCTCTGTCACAACCATGACACCTGCCCAGGCTGTGGCAGCTCCTTCTCTGAGGGTTATGCAGGATTACACGCAAGTCGAGGGACACAACAAGAGAGGGTCATTTATTTGGACAAGGCTTTGCCAAGGAGAAGAAACCAAATGCGCCCGCACAGATAGAAAATGGCATTTAAGAGAGAAAAATCTGTTCAGTGTCAGCAGCGCAGCAAAAAAAGTAGCCCTTGGCCAAAGCAAGCCCCAGACTTTCAGTTCTCTCTAGAAGTGGCATTTCAATTTGTGTATTTATGCCTTGCAGACTTTTTACTATAAAAGAATAATCTATTTCAAATGGAAAGGTTTAAACTTGAACACATACTTTTTTTTTTTTTTTTGTAATGCTTTTGGCAAGGCACAGAAACAGAAACTGTAAATAATAGAAACAGATGTTCACTGAGATAAAAGCAGAGAAGTGCTTTAGGACTGCAGAGCTATAATGAGCAGTCCACCACGCAACAGCATCAGGACCGTGGGCAGACTCCCAGCAGGGATTTAGTTTTCTGTCTTAAAAAAGCAAAATAATTTGATTCTCTAATTTAAAAAAAGATAACTACTGCCTCATTATACAATTACTTTGTAATACAACTGATCTTTTAGATCTGCAAGGTGTTCACTTTTTTTTTTTTTTTTTTTAAGTCTTTTTAGGGTTTTTTTTGCATTGACAAACTGAGAAGACTAAGAATTATTGTGAACATTTTATATTGTCTTGAAGAAAATTAAGCCCTGTATTGCTCAAATTGCAAGAATCTTTGCGTTAAAATCTTTTCTAGAGAATTTCCTACTTTTACGGTTTAGGATGTTCCCAAGGGAAAGCAAGCCATGGTTATCGTAACACATTTATCACTTTCCTGAGCTCCACTTCCTGATTTCTCCTATCTTCCTCTGCTCTGTGTTGCTGTGGGAGAAAGAATCACTGATGAACAAAGTAGGTGAGGGAGAGGATGAGACAGACTGATACTAACCTCTCCTACAGAGTCTGCTTCAGAGCGCCCCACTAGCATCCAGATCTGACCTGCACCACAATTACCAAGATACCCCGAATCCTTAGGCTGTTGTCCAGAACACACTTCCATGCGAGGAGTTTTACAGTTAGCAAGGCCACAATTTAAATGCATAATCTACAGCTGGCACCTAGCTGACATGTAGTTGGAATTTTATTGGTTTGATTTTCGGTTAATCTGAGCTGAAATATCAAAATGAAAAAAAACCTTATTGGACAATTTCAGTCTAGATGATTTTGCAAGGAAATACGTAATCACTAGTCAGCTGTCAATAGGTTTCATTCTTGATTTTTTTTCACATAAATCCATCTGCCAATACAGTTACAAAAAGGTAGACTTTATTTCTACTTAGAAATAGTTATGAAATGTTAAATAGGCAAAAGAACAACCTTTCAAAGAAAATAGCTCTGCTAGCACAATTTACACATTCACTCTTTTTCCTCGGGAAACTACTTGACCTTTTGAAAAACATACTGACACTAGGATGCTGAAGAAAGCAGATAAGGGCATTGTCAGCTTCACAACTTTATGAATTCTAGTATCTTCCAATGACATGAAGCACTAATAAGTGAGTGAAATACAATGCAGTATTCTATTTAAAGTATTTTTATATGGTTGGTACTAGGAATGATAAACTATTACATAAATACTAATTCTAAACAGATGATGCATTAGTAGCTAAAATGCGCAACATCTTTCTAATAAAATATTATGACATTGCTGTTAAATAAGTATTATTTAAGAAAAATA
This sequence comes from Rhynchotus rufescens, assembly GCA_032273925.1. NCBI lineage: Eukaryota > Metazoa > Chordata > Aves > Tinamiformes > Tinamidae > Rhynchotus > Rhynchotus rufescens. Next base: position 38,604 of record JAVCKT010028548.1, read on the forward strand.
ATACCAGTCTCTAAAAAGGAAGCACTCAGTCATTCCATCAGTTCATGATCACCATTAAAGTACTTGCCTGGATTCAATAGTTTAAATGGGACAAGACAATTTTACCTACAACTCACTCTTGCTTTTATTAATACATGCATCCACCTGCTACTACTTCCAAGAGAGAATATTAGAACCTATAAAAAAAGCAAACTATCAAGGTTACATCTAAAGCATATGCAATTAAGATTATAGTTTGTCTGACTACTAGGATAGATTGCTACAACTAAAAAAGGCACAAGGCAAAACCCTCATTTTGACAACTGTCTCTTCTTGACAGGACCCTCTTGGTCACCGTGGCCACAGGGCAGTGGCAGATAAGGAAAGTGTAAGGACAACACATCATTTCTGATAAACTTCTGCAACATGGTTCATCTCTCTTGCTCAGCTGAAAAAGCTGGATGCAGGCCTATTCTGTAGAAGATTCTTTAACGAAAGTCAGCTAGTCAGAACATACGTGCAACAGACTGTAAGATATCAGATAAAATGGTTGAGCAAGCAACTAATTAATAAGCATTTTCCTAGATACAAAGCTTAAAAGCTATGTTAAGATGGAAGATATTTTCAATATTCACTTTCTGCTCCTTTGCAAGCATGTACTTAATGTAATTCAATAGGAATTACACATTTGAAGTTATTCCATAGGACAGCATTATTTTGGGACACACAAATTATACCTGGAAGTGTGTTCTTATTTTCTCGTACAACTTGTTTAATATCTGGGAAGTTACAGCTATATAATTCAAAGCTAGCACAGTCCTTACATATTCTTATATTGATAAAAGACCTAACATAGAGATAGGTCTGATCTGATCTGCATTATCACAGGATATGAATATTGACCTGCCTGATCCTGCATTCATCCATAAAACTATTGCTTGGTTAATTCATAACCGGTAATGGGCTCTAACAGGTCTTAAAGAAAGGACAGGAAATCTTAAGAGTAATGAATTCCAAGGCTCACTGCTGAAAGCATGTGCTCTACTTCTTGAGTTTTTCTGCCTTGAGCTTCTAGTACTAGGTTCTGATTATAACTTTGTAGACACAGCTGAAGAGCCCTGCAAGTATCCAGTATCTTCTACTCTGAAAGTACTTATATTGTAATCAAGTAATTTCATTTTCTTTTTGACACTAAAATTCTTTTGAGACAGAACCTCTCCTGGGTCCTTTTTACACATCCAGTTCTTTTCCACAGAAGCACAGACACCAGATCTCAATACTGTATTCCAAAGTTGGTTTCAAAGTTCTGCAAAAAAGGGCAAAACCCTCACCAATTTTAGCATTTTGTGCACACAAAAACATTTCCATAGTCCCTTCTGTCAGAGCATCTAATGATGCTTCATGCTGAGAAGCCTGGAAGATGGGACCACAAGCACCTGTTCAGACTCCTGCATTTTCATGTCACAGTCCCTAGTTCTCCTTTCAAAATCATCTCTTTCTGATCTTAGAGCCACACCTTGGCACTACTAGACTTTGTAGTCTACTTTTCCTTAAACACTAGCTTCTCAAGTGACCGTATTCACACGGCATCGTTGCCTTGACCTTGCTGTTGTTTACCACTTTGCATGAGCCACACATTAACAGGAATGACTTCATGGAGACTTCCAGGCCACAGATAGAAATGATCTTCATTGATAACTATTTGTTGTATGCAATATTGGGTGCTTTACATTAAGTGGCTTTTGGAGATGAACAATGTGAATTGTGGTTGTGATCTACAAGCTCCACAAAGTCATCACAACACGCAACGTGGCAATGCTTAAGAGTCAGGAGGTTGGCTGAAGGAGCAAGCATCACAGAACTCCAGACAGCAGCGTCACACATGCAGGGATGGTAATTTGACTTATGAAGGATCATTTATGCAACACAGGTTACCTATGAGCACCAGAGAAGGGCATGCCACCCTGAACCTTCTTTGCCCAAATTCCTCCTACATACCTTATCTTCCAGCATCTTTGAGGAATTGATGGTGTAATCACAGCACTAGCTTCAGTCTGATTTCGTATTTTAAACAAAATTACACATGACTTCAAAAGGAATTTGTATGAGAATGAAATGCAGGACTGGGACACTTAAGTGAAGTACTCATGAATCCTCTGACTGAAAATTGCTGTGAGGCTTTGTTACATCCTGTGCTCTGAAATGAAGGCATGTTTTTCTAGGTTTATTCCCACAGCCTGCTACAGTTAAGAAAAACTTTTAGTACAGTTTGTTCTTTTGAAAAGGGCATATTTCTTTTTTCTTCTTCTTATGCAGCTACAATTTTGAAATGTTAAACCAGCAGTCTATTAATGTCCACCCATAACCAACTCCATAAACCATCAAAATCAAATTTGTCTTTATATATACTTAATTCTGATGGCATTGTGCAGCATTCAACTTTTTAATGTCCACTAAACTTGTTGCTGTAGCAGAAAAGCCATTTAACTCAGAAAAGGTCTGCTGAGGAAAACAAAACAATCACATCTCAGTCATACCAATTTACAAGCAAATAACCTCAGTGTTTTTAATTCAGTTGCTCCTGCTTTTGAAGGGTTGAAATCAGGATGTGCTTCATTGCATATTGCACCTCTGAGAGCAATGGGTATTCAGTTTCTGCTTGAGACTTATTTGAAAGGTGCATACCATGTAGCCTAAGTCTTGTGAAGTTCATAAGAGTAGCAGGCATACAAATTATTCAAGCTATTCACTCTTGCTGACAAGCAAGGAAGTGTGCACAAAAGACCCTCTGGTTTAGTGCAGCCTTCTACACCTTGCTAGGATCAAGGAAACTCATTCCTGGAAAACACTGAACTTGCTTTTAAATGCAAGCTACAAAACAATAATGGTGTAGAGTTGGGTACAACTGAGTTGACATTAATCAGAAATCTGAAATATTAAATAAGAAGTTATTTTCAAAGCATGGATGTTACAGGTTTAAGTTTTTTTTTTTTTTTTTTTTTTTTTAAAACCAAGCAGGCTTAAGACTGCAAGAAGGTATCCACATGAGAGAATGGAGAGATGGATGTACATAGTTGTCAGAATGCCACCTGTCTTCCCTGTGCTTATACGGTGCAAAGGGAAGACAGACAGTCTAAGACAGTCTAAAGCAAGTACGTACTCACGCGTTCAAGAGAGCAATGCCTATCCTCCTGGACACTTGGTTAATCTCTTGAAAATATATCTGGGACAGAGCAAGTTGCCATTTTCCCTGCTGCAGTATGAATTACAGTGGCTACTTCTGAATTAGTTAGCTTAACAGAGGTTCCTATCCTAAAGACATAAAGTATTGTTCTGCTGTCACATCTCAATACAAATAAAACTAATCTGGTGGCATATGTACAAATGTATCCCCCAACAAAAAAAAAGTCTTCAGAGATCACCAAAAATACAATGTCATTGCAGAAAAATTAATTTTATCTTTCATGTGATAGATTATATGGTTGGAAGGCTCAACACAGCATTGATTTGTTCTGTCCTGAGAAAGTCTTGCACTTCGTATTGACTTCACAGTTGCCCTAGAAGTTAGTGAAAACTAGCTGCATCAGTAAAGCAGCATTATAACATCAGTCAGAGGGAAAGTACATGTTTGCCCATCAAGGAAGGCATCCACAACAAGGGGCATAGTTCCAAACAGTTAAGCACTTATTCACATACATATATGTAATGCACAAATAATTTTACTCAAGTCAGCAGACAACAGGTTGGTTTCATGATTGACGTGCAGAGTGCACAGGACAAAACCCTCAGTAATCCTGAACAAGACAGCTGCAAGTCTACTGGAGAACTCGTTAAACAGAAAGAAACACAGAGGAATCTGGGAGAAACGTGGAATTTGGTCAAAAACTCTACATTGGCAACATAGTCTTAGCACTGGGAAAGAAAAGAAGAATGACAGAATCAATAACTCAAAATATATTTGTCAGAAGTATCAATATTACACTGTAAAGTGAAATACAGAGTAGCTAAAAGTACTTGATAAAAAAATCAATCTACTGCATTTTCTTTTTAGCTAACGACACTTGTTCAGCCTCTATTTTATATTTATTCTACTGTGTTGGACAAGATATAATACTGTAAGCTACAAGCAAAACGTGTCTGTAAGGGTCAAACCAAAACGTGTGGAAAATAATCCCTCTGCATTGACAATATTTCATCTTGTATGATCTGACTTTTAAAGGAACTATTAATAACGGCCTTCCTGGAGAACATGACAGGACTAACTATAACAGACATTTGCCTTGTCTCATTCTGAGATCTTTCCTCATTGCCCTCTTCTGCTTCCTTCAACCTACTTGGAACCCCACAATTGGGGTCTTAACTACATTTCCATGCTTCCCCATGTCCAATTATGGTAAGCAAGTATATTCACCATAAGAAAGAAAAAAAAAAAGAAAAAAAAAAACCAGATATCTCTTTCTTTTAGTAGTTATGAACAACTCTGTCTGAATAACTGCTCATTGACATTTTCTTTCTTCTTCTAAACTAGATGCATTGTGCCATCTTTCTGTATTTAACTGAAAGGTGTTCTAGCTTCTGTGATAAAGTAATGACAGCCATACCACACATTTTATCACATTCTGAATTTAATTACAGGATCTATCAAGTTTAAGAAAGGATGAGCCTTTGTATTTCATCGGGATACCCAGAGGAAAAAAAATAAAGGAAAAAAGAAAATCTGTCTGCAGACTTAGAAGAGCATTATTATATAGTATTAACTGACAGAAAAACCTGATAAGCTGTCAAATTAAACAGCTGACTTGGGAAACTTTACTGAAACCACTTTTTATAGAGACTTACTACGATGTCTTGTTTGGGTATCACTGTGGCTCCTTAGGAACAGAAAAATTTCATAATGTCTTAAAGGACATTGCTTTTTAAAAATATATGGATAAGCCTTAGAAGTGGTACATTGAAACAGAATAGGAAAATAAATCTCCATTTTTGTTAATAAACCATAAAGTTATATTGAAAATGAGATATAGATACACACTACAATACATATTTAATCATAACCAAAAACTAGGTAGAATTAAATCCATGAGAGAAAGATCAAGGAAATTAGACTTACTAGATACACCTATTAGGCTGAATAGCTACTCTACTGCAGATATTTGAAATCAGAAGCGATTTAATAGAGAAAAGAAATCAAATTATTAGCAAAGAAAACAGTATTTTTCAGGATTAAAACCATAAGTATACAAAAAGACTTGTCAAAAACTCAAGCCAAAACAGGCCTTTCAAATAGATTAAAATGAAGAGATAGAAGTTCTTCACGCAGAAAAACAAACAAAAAAGACCACAGAAAGAAGGGAGGTTAATCTGTAGTAATGCTGACAATGATAACACAAGGGAATAGATTGGACTGGCTATTAGGAACGTGTCTACAGAAATGTAAATCTCTATAACCCAAAAGGAAGTACCACACATTTCTTAATGAACTCTTGAGACAGATGATCTCCACCTCTTATTTTTAAAATAGCAAGCACAGAGGTTTTGGACTAAAGATTAAAAAAAATATCACTTTAAGGGGTGGGGGAGAGGACCCTTAGCAGTACACTAAGCTTTGGAACAATTCTGAAAGTGCCATTAAAGACAGAAGCAATTGAAAAATGATATAAAATGTGAAAGTTTACTAGATTATGTTAAAATGCATTTGATATGCTAACAGATATTCTAGATGAAGGAAATGAGTTATAGCTAAATCATATGGATTTCAGTAAAGCATTTGACATGCTGCCATGTAGGAATTGTAGAAAGTGTGTATGTAGAAAAAGTATAAAATTTGTAATGTAAGGAGGTGACTAAAAGATAACAACAGTGAATAGCACTGAAGGAGGAAGTGTTTGTCTTCCTCCTTCTCCCTAAATTATTTTTTAACAGAGAATGAAAAAAAAAATCCAAACATTTAGAAGGAAAGTGTATTTAAACTCAGTTTCATTAATATTTCCTTTCAGCATTCTCTGATACTGCTCGATTTTTGACTGCTGGTGAAAATAATACATGAGTCATAGAACGCTTAAGGTTGGAAGGGACCTCCAGAGGTCATCTAGTCCAACCCCCCTGCTCACACAGGGTCACCTAGAGCACATGGCACACGGCTGCAGATGAGGTATTACTTGATAACAGAAGAATTACTAATACAGCTGGCATTGTCTCCTCTCTTACACTAATGAACTATTTTTACAGCCATATCTATGGCATGACTCCATTTTTACATAAAGCTTTCACTTACATGCCTTCCATACACTTCCAAATAGCTAGTTCCTGAGAAGTCCTCCTATCCTTCCACTGAACACTGCTAGGTCAGAGGGAAATAAAATACTCTGTCATGAGTAAGTCACATTGAATTGTCTTCTTAAACAAAAATGCGGATTTACTTTGTCTTTGCAAATGTTGCTCCCAACAAGTAGCGAGAACTGCTCAAAGTTTGTGAGTATCACAGCCAAGCAGAACAGAGGGTTCTTCACGTCCCCTCTATCTGTCATTGAGATTGACTTACAGTGAAAATGTGATTGCAGGAATATCGAAACTCTAAACAATGGAAGTTACATGAAAGACAGAATACTTCTGTCCACAGAAGGAATCAAGAAAAAAGATGACAGATACAACCACACACACACACACAGGTCAGAAGACATATGTTTTTTCAGCGTGAAGAATATTGAATCCCAACAACAATGGTCAGAGAGCTTGAACATTACTCTAAGGCAAAAATCAAGACACCGCAAATACTGATGGACCATTTACTTTCTAGTTCCTTACCCTGTCTTGACCATGTTTTTCATGGACATAGTGATAACAGGCCTCTTCCATTTTATTAAAATATTCTATGATTGTTTCATGCAGAATGTCTGTAAAAGCATTCAAAATCGCTCCTGGCATTTGTGCCTATGCTCAACAGTTGGATCTTTAAATTTTTTCATATGGGGTTGTAGGGACTTGAATTTGGAGCCTATTTCTAAGGCTGCATGCAAAAAAATCTACGTGAATTGCTTGGGCAAGCAAATTTTTTATTTCCCTTCTGGAGAAGCAAAATGTGCAGATATAAGTATCTTTTAGTAATTATATGGCCAATCAGAATACACAATAACATGAAGAACTCATAGTACTTACCCTAAGCAGAATACAATATTGAGCACTTATATTCTTGTGATGTATCCCGTGAAAATAAAATGGCAGGAGTTAGGAGAAACTAACTGGATGCTTCCTTCCCCTGGCCCTTGTCTGCTCTGGCATGATGGTCTTTAGCCCAGACAGCTCACAAATTCACAGGAAGTTCCTGGGACTCTGACTGTTCTCACATTTTTAACATCAAATGATAAAGGAAAAAGAAAACACTCCCCAAACTCAAAAATACTATCATCCCAAAGTCCCAAAAGCTTCTTCTGCCAATTGCCATATTGCAGAGGTGTTTGCTGCTATCTGTAACATCAGCCCAGAGTTTAATATTCTGTCAACAAAAGTAGTAATAGCTGGGGATGCAACTCTGAGGCAGTCCCTTAGTCACAACAGCAGAGAGTAAGACAGGGCAATTAAAAACTGATTTTTGAAGCAGAGAAAATAAACTACAGAGGAACAAAAATGGAAAATGACAGTAGCGTATTCATCAGGAGCTTTGTCTACACAGCCAGCAGTTTCCTCATGCCTATTACTATGATCAGAAACTATGCTGT
>JAVCKT010028549.1:0-21085 GCA_032273925.1 Rhynchotus rufescens
TTTCTAATGCTAATGACATCCTGACATGATTTTATCTGGAAACAGAAGCTGAATCCCTTTTCTCTACCTGAGTCTTGGGGGCATCTCTTTATTTTGACATATTTTATGAACTTACTGATGTGATTTCTTTCAAAGTCAGACTGGTCTAGGAGCCAAAACCTGGGAACGGGGTCAGGCTTTTAACTTTGGATAGCGTCGTGGTCCAGGCTCTCACTGTGATCCCTGGAGGTCTCTTTGTCAGAGTTGAGCGATCTGACCAGGCACCTCTCATCCTAAAGAAGCCGGTGCTTGTACAGCTCTTGACTCCTGGTTTTAATGATGGATCCTCATTAGCTGTTGTGGGAGCTTCAATATCCTCTTTCCTTCATTCTCCAACCTAAAGCTCTCTCCTTCGGAGCCCAGGGGGAACTGTCCGCTTTGAATCCTGCATGAAAGGCCCCATTGGAGCTCGGAAGGAAGTGTTTAGGTGCATATTTTATTAGCAAGAAGTACTTTAAAGCTAGTACTTTATTACAAGAAGTACTAGCAAAACCCATGGTCTCCCACACAGCGTGTCTTGCTTAAAAGTCCCTTTGCCTGGGATTTCAGTCCCTGAAAGTCCCTGAGCGCTGAGGCCGTTTCTGCGAGGCGCAGCCTGCGCTTAGACCTTCTTTGTTGCTCACTTAGCTTGGCAGAGCACAGCTCCTGTTTCAAGCAGCAAAAGGTGGGCACCGATATTGCCTGCTTTTAGTTAGTCTGTAGGGATTTTTTTAATCCCCTTTACGCAAGTCCTGGGGAGGTGCTGGGTGAAGGTGGCATAGGGCGCACCTGCCGTTGTGGTTGGGTGGCAGAGGGTCCGCAAAGGGCTGCAGGCACCGCTGCTGTGGGTTCCCAGGCCTGCCCTTCTCCCTGAGTCAAGTTCTCAAGGTATTTACTTGGAGATGATTATTTAAAACAAAAAGAATCCATTCAGTACCTTTGTAGGTGTGAGTGTAGGTAAGGGGTTTTTTTTCTCTGTTTCTTTACTTGATGTGGTCTCACAGGGAACAACTTAGATGTCAGAATCCTCAAAAAATTGTTTAATAGTCTTTCTGCACCTCCTGATAAGATTTTGGGGTGTTTCCTGCAGGATAGGAGAAGCAAGAAGAAATTATCCCCTGTTTAGCATCACAGCTCTGGTCTGTGAGATTTCAGGGTACAACAAATTGCTGTCCATCTTCACTCATTAAGCAAACGAAGATGGGAATCCCAGAGTAAGGCCGTGGTGGGAAGGCCAAGCGCTGCAGCAAATGTAGCAGCTCCGAGGCAGCTGTGAGTGCAGGGACACGGTGATCCCGGGAGCGAAGCAGCACCGGGCACCAGGCCGCGTTTCGCAAGAGTGAAAACGGCTGTGGCTCGGGCACAGATAACTCGCCTTTTGCACGGGGAATAGTGCTCCCTTCAGATACTGTATTAGACTGTATCCTGCCATTTGCTCCTCCAATTTTCTTCACTTGGCTTGGAAGGGAAGTGAATAGTTTGAATACCAGCGTATTCAAACTATTATTGTAGGAGAACTTGGGGTATACAGGCACAAATGCTGAATACTTTAGTGTTTAGTAATTCTTCTCTCCCGACATGTAGGAATGCTTCAGATGATTCAACAACAGAAAGGATTTTCCTAGCAGGAGCGTGTGATCAGGATTTTAACAACTGGAAAATACGTTATCCGCACTAAAGCGCCTCTGTTATCTAGGACAGTCCCAGACTACCTGAATTGCAAACTTCCAACTGCAACAACTTGGGTATATCGGAGGGAAAAGGAATGCTGAGTAAGGGTGGCAGGGAAGTGCTGAAGCAGTGAGAGGTGAGGATAAAGCCCAAAGCGCACAAGTCCGCGTTATTAACATGGCAGAGGCAGCCTGGCTGCGTGCAGGAGGGCAGGAGCTGAGGCCAGCCCCATGAAAACAAGCTCTCAGGACACTGCAGTATGTTCTTACGAGCCTGAGCACAAAAAGAACCGAGAACATCTGGCAGCAGGACATTATGTGCTTCACGTTGCCCAGGCTCCGTCTCGGGGGCTGTTAGCAAGGCACTCACAGTCGTCCCCAGGTGCCTCCATGCAAGTGAAGAAGCCCGGGCTCCTCCAAAATGCTTCCTCCTGCGTTCAGCGGCCATTCCAGGGCTGGCCCGTTTCCCGCATGACCCTGCAACGTGCCAGAGAGCTTTTGGAAGGTCCTTTCGTGAATGCAGGAACATGCAGGGAGGCCCTGGCACATGAGCACTTGGGCAGAAGTGTTTAAAAAAAAGCAGCTCACGCTGACTGGGAGGTGTCTTGGCCTGTCGGGCCTATGGGGGCAGGAGTGTGTGTGGTAGAAGGCCTGGGTCCCTCTCCCCGCTTGGTGAATTGGGCCCCGCTGCAAGCACATGCGTAACTTCACACTCGTGACATGCAGCAGCTGATGCCTTTGCTGTCCTTCTCCCCTGGCCTTGCTTGTTTGCTGCTGCCCTTCCTCATGGCCTGCCCAGCCAGGGCCAGTCTGCCGCAGTGCAGCATGGACACGTTCCCTTACGGGGGTAAGATTTGCTGCACGGTCCCCTTGCTCTCGCTGCTCAGTTCCCTTCAGCCTAAGGAAGAGCCGCACCCCTGTCTCTGCACTCACCTTCTCTCCTGCTCTTGCCAAGTCAAGTTTCACCGGAGCAAATTCTTTCAACTTGCCAACTTCCTTTTCTCCGTTTGTTGTCTTCTCAGAGCCAAGGGCTGCACTTTTGTTTCCTCCCTCCTTTCTGTGGCTGGGTGCTTGCTAACTTTTAATAAAGGTGTGATGTTAACAGACCTGGTGGTAGCTCCTGGCTTGGCTTCCTTCTGACTGCTTTCATCTCCATTTCTGCACCCTTTTCTTGTACTCACAGTCTTTTTAGTTGACGGCCCCTCTGTTCTCTCAGCCTAAAAATCACCTGGTCCAAATAAGTTTTATGACCAATAAACTGTTCCTTCTTCTTTTTGACTAATTTGGGCTGTTGACCACTAATTCTGCAGGCAGGAATCTTAGGTGAGTATCTGTCACAGGTTGTGCCTTGTGCAACGTGTTTTGGAAGGGAACAGGCTGCACTGGGGTGCGGAGCAGGGTGGCTCAGCTGCCTGCTCAGAAAAGCTTCTGACGGTCACGACTTCAAGCTCGGCTGTCCCTGAGGCTGCTGCCTGTAGTGGCCTCTGCTTGAGACCCATGGCCTTGCTGCTCTCCATCCATCAGGTGCCTGGGGCTCCTTGCAAAACCCTCTACCTGATGATGGGAAGAGAATAAAGGGAGAGGAAGGTGACCCAAACCCTCCAGCCTCTCCCACGGCCACCCCTCAAGCCCAAGGAAGCTTGGATCTCTGGGGAGGAGGGTGCCCTTGGGGACCGTATGGCTCCGCTCCCTCCTGTGCCCTGCCTGTCACTGTAAAGCAGCCTCCTGCTCCTGCCACTAGTGCTACCGACTTTCCCTCAGCTTTGTGAGCACTATTAACCTCTACATTAGCAGCCCCCAGAGAGGGGAGCTCCATGTATCCCGCGCACGCCCTGCTTCCTTCTCGCTCTTCGGAAGTTTCAGAAGCAGTTAGAGAGGAGCCATGTGGAAAATTAATGGCCCCATGTTCAAAACCTGTAATTGCTGCAAGTGGTGAGGAGGAGGTGGCCGCACTCGGCCCTCGTGTCATTAAGTGCCTTGTTCTGTGGCCGCTCCTCCTCCGTGCAGACAGTGCGTGGGCCCCGTGCTGTACAGGCGCAAGGGGCGGCAATGGCAGCTGGTTAGCGCAGCTCCCCCCGCAGCAGCGTCCCCCAGGCAGTGGCTGCTTCTGTCACAGGGCCCAGTCACCTGAGGGGAGCGCGGCCGCCTGAGGCGCCTACGCCTTCCTGGCAGGGAAGCAGCCCTTCAGAATAGCCCTCCTGCCACTGCAGTTTAAGCAATCCAGAAAAAAACAAGCACTAGGGTGGGTGAGCCAAGGAAGCCCGTGGGCTTGATGTATGTATAGGGGGCTATTTGTACAGTTAGGGTGATAGCTGACCAGGAGCACAGGAGAGCTCGGCAGCTTGGGCAGTGGGCAGAGGGTGCAGGGCGCGTGCGGATCCTCTCTGCTTTCTCCCTGGCTCCACTGTGCAGAGCAGGGAAGCTGCAGTTCACCCCTTTCCTAAGTGGGTTGTGGCCTGAACGCGGTTAAGCAGGAGCAGAGCGCTGGCCATGAGCCAGCCTGGGAGCTGCGGCCAGCCGGGAGCGCCAAGTCCTGCCGGATTTGGCACCTCCGCACCTCCTTAGGGACACAGGAGGTGCCACGGACACTGGGTCCCCTGCTGCCACGCATGGAGGACGGGCATCACGGCTGGCACATCAGCCGCGTAAGCAGCCTGTACGTTATAAAGCAACTGCCTCCCTGGAACCCCCTGCCCTGATCCATCGTGCTTTCCTCGCACCTACTCCTGTTTATCGGGAATAAAAAGAGCAGCCAAGTCTGTGAGTTCCTTTCTCTAAAGTGACCTAGCAGCCCCAGCGCTGCTGCCTTTGCTGTGACAGGGCCTTGCCTCACATGGAGAGGGGCTGTGGCCCTGGGGGGCGGCCACCCCAGGCGCCTCTGAAAGCCCTGGAGGTGACAGTTCTTTAGCCCAGCCACAGCAGAAGGCCTTTCCTACTGTCCTGATGAGGACACGTTTGCTGAATAGTGAATTTCTACCTGTATTTGCAGCCAGAGTTTCAGCATGTTGCAGAGTCAGAGCTTTGCCTGAAGCCGAGGCGAGATTTCTAACTGGAAGCTGCTTGTTCGGACAGCTTCTCCTTGAAAGAGCTGCTGTAAAAGCCCTCCCAAAACAGCCCATGATGCATTGTGGAAGCGGTTTGGCTGCAAATAGGTAAAGGAAGGTGATCCCGCTGAGGAGGTGTGAAATTGACTCCCTCTCTGCTATTTCTTTTCTACTTTTTAGAGGCAATTGTGGTGCTATTCTGGCAGTGCATCACATAAACCAAGAGGCTCTTCCCAAACCCCGAGGCCAGGCCACAGACGGACAGCGTCAATCACACGTCGCTCTCATGCTCGTCGCTCCGCGGGCCGCGTCCCCGCTGGCGAGCCGGGCGCGTCTCCGAGCAGCCCTGCAGGAACGCGGCTCCGTGCCACACACCAGCGCAAAGCGGCGACCTACCACAACTTTTATTGGAATTAGACATTCACATTTCTCCATTGATGTGGGTGGCTTGTACACTGTCAAGTAATAAAGTTACATAGTTCTACTCTTGTATGTGCATTGATTTCAGCCATCAAAGGAAATTATAGAACTAACAATGAACAACTTTTCCATAGCTCTAGAGTCAGGCTGGGAAAAATTATGTGACTTTTCCTCACCCTCTGGCCACCGAATTCCCCTGACTTTTAGGGTTTTCTTTTTGAAGTAATTGCTAATACAACTTACTCTTTTCAAACTGTTTCCTACGTGTCTCTAGGAAGGAAACTGGCATTAGCTGCTGCTCGCTTGCTCTCGCTTTTACAGGAGCTGCTTGAGGCATGGGGACAGCGGCTGCTCGGCTCCCTCCTAGCACGCTTGGGCAATATAATTTTTCTTAGCCTGCTGATCTGAAAGCATTTCAGGATCGTCACAAACCAACTGCAGCGCTTTACAGTTTATACACTTTTGCCAAACCTTTTCCATATAATGAAAACAGTTCAGAAACGACAAAAATGCCGCAACCAATTAGCACGTACAAACATTTATTTTGAAATTTCCATTCTAACCGTTATGAAGAATTACATCATCAAAGCACTTTATGGCAGTGAAAATAGCTCTTACCCCTCTGACTCATCCGTTATTCCATTAAAGCTGCAAAATGTGCAATCTGCTTGAAAAATAGGTTGCTTTTTATTCAGTTTTTTTCATGAAAAGTCAAAATTTGATAACAAAAAACGAAAGAAAAACGCCCAGCTTATAGGCAATCTACATCTGATCCTCTCCCCCTTCCCCCAAAAATAACTTACAAAGATAGTTTAAAGTTTTAAATGAGTTTAAAACCAAGTGCATCTTTTTAATTATTTTTTTTCCATAATAATCTTAAAATTCTAAAAACCCATAATTTACTTTCTTGGAAAAAAGGCAGCAAGCCGTTGCTTTTTGATTGGAAGAATATGTATTTCTGGTGAGTTCATTTTCTTTAACTTTACACTCCTGTTTTTTACGGGTTTCCTAAGAGCTTCGGCGTTGTCCCGCGGCTCCGGCTGGTTCTTCACATCGTAGCACTGCAGCACCGAGTCCTGGGGCATGTCCCTTTTGAAGGAAAAGTTTTTAGTGGATACTCCCGAGAGGCCTTTGATCTTGCCACAGAAGATGGTGGGCACGGCGTCTTTGACGGACACGATCACTTTGGCCGTCTGCGACGTGCTCACTATCTCAATGTTATTGCCGCCCTTGGGCTCGCAGGCCGCCCGGCCCGCCTGCTCCACCAGCCACTTCTGCTGCTGCCGCAGGAGCTCGGCCGAGCCGCTGGCCGGGCCCCTGCCCTCGGCCTTGCCCGGGCTCTCGTGCGGTTTCGAGGGGGCGAAGGGGGCGGGCACGCCTGAGAGCTTGTCCAGCGCAGCGTGAGCGGCGCTGTCCGGCACGGGGCCGGGGCAGGCGGTGCTGGCGGCCTCGGCGAGGCCTGCGCTGCTGCCCGCCTTGCGGCATGACGCCAGCGACAGGTCCAGCGCGGCGTCATCTGGTGGTGCCGGTGGGATGGGCTCACTGGCCCGCGGTGCCGGCACCGCTTTCATGGAGAGGTCCAGGGCCTCGTTCTCGTTGCTCATCTTGATGACCGTGTGGCGGCTGAGCTGGGAAAACTCCCGCTGGTGGATGAAGTCGAAAGGCTTCGATTCCTCTTTCTCCAGGGGCGTCTGGGTGCCCTTGCAGGAATGTGGGGTGAACAGCGGCGGTTTGGGGTAGTCCGAGGCCACCTTGGCTTCGGCGCCGTGCGGCACGGGGATGGGGATGGGAATGGGGATGGGCACGGGCACGGGCAGGGGAACGATCACAGGATAGGGCACGAGCAGGGTGGCCGGCGGCACGAGCGGCGAGAGTGGTGAGCTGAAGGCCTGCGGCGGGAGGGATGCGTAGTCAGGGGGCGGCTGGCAGGGGCCCGAGCCCAGGGTGCCCTGCGAGGGGAACAGGTCCTGCAGGACGGCGGCGAAGCCGGGTGTCTGAAACACGGGCGGCAGGACGGGTTCCGGGGCTTGGCTCGCCGGCTTCGGGTCCAGCAGCTGCGGCTGCCCCACGGGGGCCGAGGAGCCCTGGAAGAGGCCGCTGTGGAGGGGGCCAGCAGCACAGGGGGCACCTGGGGGCAGCACCAGGGGTGAGTTCAAGTGCTGGAAGACATGCTGCTCCAGGAGCAGGGGCAGCGGCACGGGGCCCTGGCTCGTCATGACATAGGGCGTGCTGCCACCGGGCGCCAGCTGTGGCGCCGTGCTGCCCGCCACCTGCAGGTGGATGGGCAGCACCACGGGGCTGTCGCCCAGGCAGATGGGCTGCAGCACCGTGGCGGCCACCTTGAGCGCCACGCCGCCGCTCTGCGGCTCGGCGGGCGGCGTGAGCATGGAGGGCGCGGGCACCGTGACGAGCGGCGAGAGCGCCTTCTTCATCAGGTCCGTGGAGTTGATGTTCCAGGCCTCGGCCGTGATGAGCTGTGCCACCCCGTTCTCCAGCTTGTTGTTGGCCATGGTCGGCGGCGAGCTTGTCACGTCCAGGGGCAGGTTTTGGCCGTCCTTGTAGAGCTCCTCCATTTCGCAGGGCTCGTGAGGCTCTGCAGGCTCCACGTTTACATCGCTGTCACCAGGGCCCACAGGGGCTCCGCGCTGCCAGAAGCATCCGCACAGGCATAATTTGGCCTGCAAAACAGAAACACGTTTCAGGTACTGCATAAATCTCCTCCTTAAAATAATATTTGCAATAGCCTTTAAAGAGCCCATCGCCGAAGAAAACCTGTGCAATGTTTCCACACTTGAGGGCAGCGGCTCTGCGGTACCACGGTATATACAGGCGCACGCTGCACATACACACAGCGGTGAGTGTTGCGCGAAGGGTTCTCAGGGCCTTGTGTTTAGCTGTAAGCGCAGATAATGCCAAAGGACTGGAGAGCAGCCTGCGGTGACGGGGCAACCCCTTTGCAGCGTGCGGTGGCCGTGTGGGGCAGCCGCCCGGGCTGCCTGCTTGATGTCTGCACATGCGAGGGCTCTGCATGAGGGCCAGGGCGGCTGGTGGGAGGCAGGCGCCGCTTAACTCAGCAGCAGCAGCACAAAAACAACTGCGCCCCCAAACAGACACCCAGGGAGGTCCCGAGAGGCTCCGGCTGCCCGTGTCCCAGGACCGGCAGGCCCGTCTTGCCCTTGCGCAGGGTGACACGACCGGTGCCCGCGCGCTTTCCCGGCACCTCCGCATGCGCTGCTGCACACGGGGTGACAGAGCAGCCGCTGGCACCTCCAGCAATGCCGCCACTCTGCCCTGCCCTGCCCGCGGCGAGGAAATCGGCCAAAGGAATCACAAAAACGCCACCCCCAACCGCCTCCCCAACGCTCGCCCTGCTCCTAAGCCAGATATGGGCACAAATATGAGCCACACACTTGGTTAATAAAAATCAAAGCAACTTCAAATTCACTTTGACAGCCTAATCCTATATATTAACTGGGCAAATGTTAGTTGAGAAAAACAAAAATAAGGGACCGAGACGTTGGTTGGGCAGCTCTGTGAAACACCCAGCCTGGTTCCCACCAGGATCCGCCCCCTCCCCAGGGCAGCAACTCTGGGGAGGCCTATGGAGGCACCTTCCTCTACCTAGCAGGGTGGGTAACTCCACGCAGTGCGGTGCGTGTGGGCCCTGCAGAGGTGACAGTGCATCCTGCTCCTGCGGCAGCCATCGCCATGGAAACGTGGCCCTCTCCAGCTCTGTCTCCACAAGGAAGCACCGGGGCCCCCTCTCAAACTGGCATTTTTTCCCCTGTGTGCGCGGCCAAAGATGCCGGCCCCAAAGGGCACGTGAGGGTCCTATGCATGGCTGTGCAGGGAGCCCGCGCGAAGGGAGCGCAGCCAGCGCCGCCTGCGCCGGCTCCGCAGTCCTCAGGGACAGAACCAGCGCGCCGGGAGCGGCCAGCGTGGGCAATGGCACCGCGGGGCCCGGAGCTGCGGCTGCTCAGTGTGCAGTACCAGTAACTCACCAGAGCCTCCCGATTTTTTTTTTAATTTAATTTTTTAAAGGATTTTTAAAAGTAAACACATTAGTCATTTATTTTCCACTACTACCACCAGCCTGAAGAGAATAACTCACGATTTTTCTTCTCCTCTGAAATGTTCTGAAGAAAATACCCAAAAACAGAGGCTCGAGGGGATTTGTGTCCTTGCTCAGCTCTGGCCCAACCAGCGGCACAGCAGGCCAGGGGCTCCCAAGCCTCCCAAGCACAGAAAACAGGAGGAAATAAATCACTTCTTTTGAAGGTGACAAGCAGTTGAAGCAAAAATAAAATAAAATAAAATAAAATAGCTCATCTTCCTTTGAAGAATAAGGAGCAAATGCTTCTAAAAATAAAGACAACGAGGGGAACTCTCAGCCGATTCAAGTTAAAAAAAAAAAAAGCTGGCATTTCTGCTTATGAATTAAAAAGCTGTTTTTATACTTCTCACACACCCTCCCTCTCTTTTTAAAAGACTCCCCATTTTAATATCCTCCTGTGCCTGCAGCTTGCCTGTGCATCTTCACCCTGCTTGGTTCTGCAGCACTGGATGATATTTTGCAAATTAGATCGTCTGGGATCTAATTTGGGATTAATCCCAAACTAACTGGAATTTCTTTTTTTCCTGATTGTTTAAAAAGCGTGAGCTGTCTTGTGTTTTCACAGAAAATTAATGATCTAGTAGGGACAGGAAATGACCTTCTATTCCCACGATAAACTCATTTTAACATTGAGAAAAATTCAGATGAAAATTTCGCTGCATAAGAGACTTGAGTGTTCAGCACGCCGGAAGCGGTGCCGCCGCGGCCAGCTCCCCATCCTTATAAGAGGGGACGCTGGGGAGATCCGGGCCAGGAGACATCCAGACGTGGCTGCTCCGTGCGGTGTTCTGCGCCTACTGGCGGCAGGCACCCAGAGCCCAAGCCAGGGAGAAGACAAACTGCAATGCCAGTATTAACAGTCAGGGCTCTTACTGCTGTATTTCTGTATTTCTACTTTAATAAAAATTAACCAGGAGTATTTGCTGCCCTTTACCTGAGATTGTTGCTTCACTGCACGTTAAGTTACCCGGTTTTCGTGCATCTATTCCAGACAGAGGAATACAACATAACTTAGTGAAAATGCCTTAAATTTCCTCTACCACCCCTCTGTGTCTGAAAACCAATTAATTTCACTTTCCCCACTTACTTCTTTAATATTTAATCCATTATTAGCTCTAATTGAATACAAGTGCACGGCACTGAGAAGCGACCCGTTGTGAGTGACGCTGGTTTTCCCTCGGGGATGGTGATAGGAGTTAAGTTCACGGCACTAAGCAGTGACACGCGTGACTATCCAGGCAATGGCATGTATATGGGGTGCCATTAAAAGGCTGGTGAGGATTCCTGCCCTTCCTTGCAGCTCCTGCTGCTGGCTCTGTGCTGAACTCGTGCCCTGAGTTTCTCCCCAGGCCCTGGTGCTGGTCTTACCTGCCAGGGCCAGGCTCAGCTCTGAGCCTGGTTCATGAACAAGCGTGGATCAACAACTCGCTTCCCAAATTTCCTATCCATTCATCCATTTAAAGCACCTCAGACTGGCAATTCTGGCGTACTCCTCGGCTCACTAATAACTCTAAAAACAACCTTTTTGCGTAGCCAGCTCACTAGTAACATTAAAATAACTGTTCCCCTTCCCTGCGCCACTGGCAACGCCGCGTTCAGCACTGCCTCGCGGTGCCCAGGCAAGTTGCTTTCCGTGCTGCGGCGGGCTGCCAGATGGCCCCCAAACTCGGCCCCAGCACCTCTGGGTATGGGGCTGGATGTCACCACAGTTTGCTGAGGGTCTCCAGGGCACTGCAGAAACCATCCCCACCATCCCCAGCACCTCAGGGGCAGGACTGAGGTGGCACCACTTGGAAAGAAGGTGTGACGCGCGCGACAGGTAGAACTTACCTAGCGCCGCCCAGAGCGGGGAGCGAGGGCTGCGCTGCGGCAGCTCCCTCACGTGTCAGAGCCACACACGCGTCACCTCTGCTTCCCGTGTCACCGCGCGATG
The DNA here is from genome assembly GCA_032273925.1 of Rhynchotus rufescens. Taxonomy (NCBI): domain Eukaryota; kingdom Metazoa; phylum Chordata; class Aves; order Tinamiformes; family Tinamidae; genus Rhynchotus; species Rhynchotus rufescens. The sequence goes on from JAVCKT010028549.1 coordinate 11,200, forward strand.
CTCACACTCACCGCACAACCTACGCTGAGGTGGTTCTCATTACACGGAAGCCGCGATACGTGAGACGGCTGCTGCTGAGGGGCAGTAAAATGGGAGCATCTCCCATTTTCTCCCATTTTCTGAGGACAGCCTCAGAAGCTGCCGCAGGAATGAGGACCCCTTAATGCAACAGGTTCACTTTTGTATTCCCAGCATCGCAGCGACATGGATCCTTGCAGGAGGAAAACCCATTTGTGCTGAGGCTCCCATCCAGGCCGTTAATCCCCAGGGGAAAGGAAATCATTAGGGCAGCACAAACTGGCACGTACAGCGGGTGCATGGACAGCACGTACACGCTGCTCAGGCACAAAGGCTGAGCGCTCTCCAGCGCCGTAGCTGGACCCGCCGATCATACCTCACACTGGGGTGACTCGCCCGGCACACGGGCTGATCGCCTGCAAGAGCTGCCTTGCAGTAATAACCATATCACTGTTGTCAACAGCCCGTAGTTCACAATCCATTTTGGGGAGGGGAGAACTCACTTCCTTGTCATTTAAAAACAAATCAGGCCAATTTGAAAAAAAAAAAAAAATCCTGTCATCCTGTCACAGATCTGAAAACGGTGTCTTTACTCCCAAGGGCAAAATATACATGGCAGACAATAAATGCAGGGGAAGGAACCAAGCACTCGCCTGATGAATTTCCACCTGTAGTGAATTTTATACAGTCTGAAAACCCTGCACAGACCACATTTCCAGGGGACGCTGCGAAACACACCTGGTGCTACAGAGGAGCTGACGCCGCCGCATCCTCCCTCCCTCCTTCTGCTCCATTCACCGCCAATGCTCCTACCTGCACGAGGCAGCCAAGCGAAGCATTCCCAACAGCCGCTGCCCACGCGGTCTGGGGTACCTCACATAAACAAGCGCTACAGAAACCCTGTGACTTTGAAATGATTGCAGGTTACTCCCAGACACCCAGGTTCCCTGTTTCTGCAGCACATCCCAGCTCCTGCTGTTTCTAGGCAGGCTGGGAAGGACCTCACGGTGACTACACCTTGACCCGCATGGTTTTCACACATGCGGTCGTGCCCATGGGTTCACTCTTCCATTGAGCTCACAGGAGGACTCTTACTAGCACTGAAAGCCTGCTGAGGCTTCAAAAGAAAACTGCATGTTTTTCCTATGGGAAAAAAATATTTTAAACAGTTTTTCCTGCCATTAAATATCCCATTTAGCTGATTATTTAGTATCGTTTTCAATCAAAACATTAGATTTGCCAGCAAAGCAAAGAAAAATGTGTTTTGAGAAAATGTTTTGAGAACACAGAGCTAAAGAAAACAAACAAAAGAGCCGTTACTTTACAGTAAATTTTAGAAAACACATATTTTGTTTTCCCAGCAATCGATACACCAATGATAACAGGAGGAAAAGGATACCAATTAAATGTAATTGCCAGTCGCACTTCCTCCCAAACATGAAACAAAAAGCACTCAATGTCAGCCTGATAAAATATTTGCTTCTCTTCCAGTCAAGGGCTTTATTAAACAGTCCTTAAAGCACTGCCGTTCTTACAAAGGATTTCAAAGTTTCATGTCACTTAAACGACTTCAAAGCCTCATTAGCTCCATGACGGAGGTTTATTCTCTGCATAGAAACATTCGGTTCGCTCCTTTCCCCTGACCCACTTCATTGATCCCAGACATTTCCACTGAAATCCATTTGATCTGTCCCAGTACCCAGACGAGCCACACAGGCACTTTGGACACCACCCGCTCCCTCGCGCCTCCTGCTCGAGCCAATCTGTTCCCCACTCCCTGCTATAGGGGACAGGCTCCCCTCCCAGAGCACGTCCCAAGCCTCAGCTGACAAGTTAGTGGCAGTGAACTTAGCGCAATCGCCGCAGCAGCTTGGCAGGCAGCACATGTGGCCAGGCCTGGGTTCAGCAGTGGTTTCAGCAGCTCAGCTGGCTTCTGCATGGACACACATACAGAGCGCTCCTGGTGCTCCTGGAGGGTTAAAATCCCTCCCCCAGTCCAAACCCCAGGAACGCTGCTGAGATGCCACCAGCACCACGCACAGCTCGACAGACCCAGCGCTGGTGCCTGCCCTCAGCTCAGCCGAGGCGCAGGGTGAGCACTGCAAGCCTATCCATAGCCCCTCCTCATGACGAGCTTCAAACTCAAGCTAAAGAGCCCCTCCTCTTGGCAAAGACAACGCTGGAATAAGGATAACCTCGGCACTGCTGACAGCATTGCCTCTAAGCTCGTCTTGTTTTGCAGACCTTCAGATACAGAGCAAGAATAAGCGAAACCCAGTTTGACTGTATCTTGTGGAGGTTAGAACAGCAAATCTTGATGCCCCTTTATAACTGATCTTAAACCAAGCCAAAGCCAAACTTGCACATAACCTCTCATGGTCCTAATATACCTTCCAGCCTAAAGAGCTAAATCATCAGAAGGAAAGCAAAACTGAGTACAAGATGGTCCCATCCAGCTCGTGCTGTAGCCACCCCAAGCATGGCCAGGCGAGACCGTGGGCGAGGCCGGCATACACCAGCCAGGCGGCCCCGCACCCTCGCCTCCCTGTGGGGAGCTGGGGGGCCGTGGCCTGGCCCTGGGGCCGCAGCCTGGCTCTGGGGCCGCGCAGCGCTCAGATGGCGCCGACACCGCCGCGCTCTCCGCCAAGGGCTCGGCGCGTTTCAGGGCTGCCTGACTCGGGCCCTGCCTCACCAGGAAGCAGAGCACTGAAAGATTAACTGAATCCAGGCCCAAATGATGGGATGTAGGGATGGGCTGAGGAACTCAGGACTAAATAGACTCACTGCTTCTCATGTGGGACAGGGTCTGATTTGGAAGCGCAGTCAGATAACAAGGCACAGGAGGTGCGATCTGGAGAGCTGAAGGGTAGCCAGTTCTTCCCTCTCTGGTACAAAATGTGGTTATTTATAACTTGCATCCTTTCCTACTGACATTAGTAACCAAACACCCTTTCAACTTGCCAATTGAAGATTTTATTTTATTTTCACAGCCTCGGATTTATTAGACTGATTCCCCCATCCCATCACTTTGGCAAACCAAGCTCAATATCTCACCAGCTGTGTGGTGGCACTGATCCCTCAGCACAGAGGATGTCCACATCATTAAATTTCAAACCTGCCCCATTCTTGCACCATTTTATCTAAAAATGTGAGGACGGAAAAGCTTTCAAGAAAAAATATGTCTGCATTTTCATCCTTGCAAAATCCATAAGCAGCTGCTGGGATTCAGTTTAAAAGAGCAAGAGAAATGTAGGATTCCTATAACATGACAAAAACGTGCAGCATTTTTTTCTTTTTAATTTCATATGTTTCCACAAGCTTAATTCCATCCCTGCCTGCTCTACGGAGCATCTCTACGTCTCATTTTGAGCGGCAGATGAATGACCCAGTCTCACTGGTGCTGTGATGCACGAGACATCAGCCTTTTGACTGAATTCTAGATAATACCAGTGAGAGGTGCAGCATTACACTGCTCACGGGTGCTACAAGAAGACATCACAACTTTTCAACACCTTTTCACCCACAGAGATGAGTTTTGTCCTCCTACAAGTCCATATGCTTAACTGTGAAATATAGATGACTCTCACTACAAATAATACATTAGCAAAGTGAAATGCTGAAAATCTGTCCTGTTCGACCTGCCTGCCCTCAAGCTCCTGCCCCCATCCAGCTCATCACGCAGGTTACCTGTAAGCGCAGCAGGTGCAAATGTACCACAGCGTTCAAGTGTCTCTCTGCAGCACCTCTCCCCTTCTCCGCTCCACTGTGAGCTCTTCTGGGCAGAGACTTGTTTTGGCTTGGGATTAGCACAAAGCCGAGATGCCAGCCAGGACTCCAGCTACTGCTGCAATACACATCAGTTATTGGTTGTGAGCAGGGTGTACACATACATCCCTGCCCCTGAAGAGGGGTTATGGAGCTATGGAGCTGGTCTCCCTTTCACCCTAGTTATTTGCCACTGTTTGCAGTTCTGTTCCTTCAGTATGCCTGCTCCTACCTTTTATGTTATTTTATGTCATGTTATTTTTTAGAGTACACCCTACCTTTTTCAGGGTTCAGGCTCTTCCATGTTTCTTCACTGCCAAAAAATTTACAGGTTTCCTAAGTGTGAACACTATTGTCCAAAATTTAATGCTCTATTAATAGAAACCTTCCAGCCAACTCACTCAAAGGCATTTTCTCCAGCCGGATATCCTGGCTCGGGCTTACACGCTGTTCATGCTGCACAACAGTGAGCTTATTCTACCCTCTGCTCAGAATATACAACTGGCTAGTAATGCTCATTGTAACCAGAGATACAGACTTTGACAATTCATAAAAACAGGTTATTTCAGGAAATGTTGGTAGGGCAACTGGCGCTGTAGAAATAGCATCGTTGCTGCAGGTAAAAGCAAATATTATTCTCCCGATGCTATGAACCAGCCAACATGAGAATATTTGCAGACGTGCATTGTGAAACAAAATCAGCACAACCCACACGCTTCCAGCTGAACCTTTGGAGACCGCATATATCACTATGAATGCAGCATACCAAATTTTGTTATTATCACTCCCCCTTTCTTAATGATGGCTGCGTGGCACCGGCGCAGAAGTACCCTGCCGTACGATACAGCGTCCCTGACATATTTACTGCAACATTCTTCACAAGCAATTTCCATTGTGATGTGTGCTATTACGTGGTCTGAAAAACTTATGGAAACTGCAGGATACAGAACGACAATTACATCTTTCCCAGATGAGACTACTACATTAATGGATCAGCGTAATCCATCATCATAGATTGTAAGTCCTCTGGGAAATGTCACGGGGCCACTCCAATAAATCTGACTGCTGGATTTTGTATTTGGCTATTCAGCTCAGCCTTAGGAAGTAGTTTAGAAACATATTCAGTGATGTGATTATGGCTTGGCTCTCCCAGAGAAGTACAGTTGTACAACCATGAAATTCAGGGCTCACATCTGCATGAAAATGTGGAAAAGAGCACAAAGAATTTAAGCCCTGTGCTAATTCCATACATTTTCAGTTTTCCAAAGACTGACTGAAAAATACATGAATTTTGGTACACAGATTGCAGACTGTAAACAGAGGAAGTTGATGGCAGAGCTCCATTAATTTAACAGTAACGATGATGACAAAGAAAATAATAAATAACAATAAAACTAACAGATTTTTAAAAAAAACCTGTAAACCAGTGCAGACTGGTGTGGTTTTAAAAGCAAAAAAAAAAAAATCACTTCTTTCTTACTCTGCAGGCCCCTGAGCACTAGCAGTGGATCTGCCTGTCTGTTGTGAAAGCGTAAGGTGCTGGGTTGCTGCTGAAGAGCATCCTTCTACTGACTCTTCCTCAGCAAAGCCAAAGAAATAGCACACAAATCAGAGTCTCCTTGGCGGTACCATGTCCTGGCTTGTCCTCCTAACAACAACAGAAGAAGACCTGAGGCTGCTTTCTCTTGTCTCACACATTAATACAAATCCGGGAGCTGTATAAGAAAAGGCTGAGAGGAAGGTCAGTTCCATAGAAGCCCTTCTGTGAGGCAGTTGTGTGCAAGTGGCTACGAGGGCACTTTTGTCTCTCGCACTTTGTGTATATTCTGTTGCAGGCAACGATATATTTTCCTGACGTGTCGTTCTTACAGCTGGAGCTAGACTTTGCCTCCTACAGTACTGGGGGTGGGGAGCTCTAACTGCATTTCAGCGCCCTGGTTTAACCATTTCAAACCCTCTCTTGCCTCATAAAATGCATCTCATTCCTGGGTGCCTCCACCCTAAGCTGACTGGAAGGAAACAGCAATGCGCTTGGGCCTTATTCGCTCATTCCTGGCCTCCGAAGCTTGCATAGCAAAAAGCATGGCCCATTCCTACCAGGGCACAGACCACAGCAAGCGTTGTGGGAGCGACCATAAGCTGAGAGAAAAGCAGAGGCACTAGGGAGATTAGCAAAACAAAGAGGAAGTAGTTTTAATTACATAATAATTGCAGGGAATAAAACCTGCCCATGGCCTGTCTAAGCCCTAGGAAACCGCACTCGCTTGTCTTGCCTCAGGCAAATCCGTACATTGGAAGGCATGCTCAGCTATAAAAATCATATCTTTCCTGCGGATAAAAACAGCAGGAGTGCCTGTGAAGTACAAAACAGACAATATTTTTTAGAGCGGAGTTACCTAACGCAACTGTGCTAACTGCAAAAGCTGCTGTTGGCGAAGGGGGGACTGATGCCATGGGGCCTGGCTGCGAGCTGCGCGGTCCCCGTCCGTCCTCTCCGCTCCTCTCTGGTGCGGGCAGGACCTTCGCGGAGCTGCTACAGCTCACTCGCTCTGCCCAGGCAACCCAAGGCTTTTCTTCTCCTGGGTGACGGCCCTGCCACGCTGAGCACCAGCACCCACTCGGAGTAAGCGGTGAAGGGCCAAACCAACAGCCACGAGGACGTTTTGGGCAGAGCTTTTTGGTGGCAATGGTTTGTTAGCCAGGCTCTGGTCACTGTGCAAAGCCTGACCTTCAGGGGTGCCGCTCCAAGGCAACCAGCGTCACCCTTGCTGCCTGCAACAGGGCTCAGCTCCTGCCCAAGCCTCCTGCATGTGCCCAGGCTGCTCACTGGGAACAGCAGTGGTGACCTGCTCCCTCTGACAGCATCTTTGGCTAATGTTACGGCTAGAAGAAATCCAGAGTCTGAAATATAAAAAGCGCAGCAGGAACGTGCCATTTTGCAACAAGGATTGCAAAAAAAAAGCCAAGCAAACTAAGGAGGCAACCAAGAAAACCTCTGTTTTTACTGCAGGGCTCTGGCAAGTACTCGAGGCTGTGAATGCAGTGAAAGTTGCTGCTCCTCGTGCTGGTGGACACACTAATTTGAGAAACCATTGGCTGACTTGAGTAAACCCCTGATGAGCAAAACCCAAGCTGAGCTGGACAGTTTGCTGTCCACTGGCTAAAACTCAAGCCCTCTGAAGCCCCATGTGAATCTTCCCAAGAAAGACAGAACAACCCCACAGTCTGAGAAATCGCATAGACCCTGCTGACCCGGCCTGCTGCAGCGGTCACCGTTAGGAAGGCAGCGGACACAGAAACTGCAAGCCCCGAGCGGAGCTTTCTGCTGAGATTCTGAGTGATCTGGAGCCGCTGTTACCAAAGCTGAGAACCACCATTTTCCTAACAGGCAGCATGAGCCTACCCCATAATGACCACCCTACATTTCTTTGGCTCCCTCATACGACCACAGCACAAGTAGCTACGAGGAGACTGCTCTTTGGTGTGCTTTTCAGAAAATGCTTTGCACATGCTACCTTTAGGAATGTTTTTTAAGCACCACGGCTGATGGCTGGGTGTAGGACCCGCCTGCACTGGCAAGGCCATGTGACCAGCCAGTCTTCACAGGACACATGGCCTTGGAGAGCAGTGCCCGGCGACTTCTCACGTTCCTTCCTGCCACTGCCAGGCAGCTTCAGCGCTCAGCAGAAGCGCTGCTGCAGCATGTGGCCAAAGTATGAAAAATCAATAGGCTGTATGGAGGTTTTGCCTGACATAAGCAATTTTATGACTTAATGCTAACCAGGGTAAGCAGGAGAGCACGCTACTTCCAAAAAACTAATTAAAGGGGAAAAAAAATCTCTAAAAAATAGCCCAGTACTATAAATGCCTGGTAAACCCTTCTCTGTCCTGATAATCGTGATGAAAGCCGAACTTGCACAGTGCACCTGAGGGAAGGTCGTTAAAAGAATGGTAGGGGTCTGTCCTTCCATAGTCTTCCCTCTCCCATTGCAACTGGGAACAGGTTGAATTGAGGTACAGGGAAATTAGAGATAAAACCCAAGTCCTGAAGCATCCTTTGAATCCAAGGATTGGGATCCTCAGCTGACACCCTCGGCTGGCAGTTTGGTCCGGCTGGCGCTTTTCCCTCCCGTGCATGCCGGGAAGCAGCCATGCGAAGGAACGGGCAGGAAGCAGCGCTTGGGCCGGGATCGCAGCAGTGCGAGGGGCACGGGCACAAGGGGCAGCTCCGGGCGGCTCTGCGTGGCGGGATGCGGCAGGCAGGGCGCAGCAGCCACACTGTTTGGGTTTAATTGTCTAAACAGGCACTGAAGGATTAGGCCCCGCGACGGCGCGCGCTCTAATTAAGGGTTGTTTATTATCAGCTTGGTCCTGATAGCGCATATTTCTTCTTTGCGTAAACAGAGCTGACGGCTTGGTCTAAAAATTCACAAAACAAAAGCGATGGGAATGTCTGCGCTTGAGCAAGTTATAGAGTGTGAGAGATGCCATGCAGCCCTTCCCACAAACACGGGGCCCCGTCCTGTGCGGGGACCCTCCAGAGCTGGGTGCCAACCCCATGGCGAGCCGGGCACGCAGGCATTAACAATCCCCAGAGAACAAAACACCAAGGCCTGGGTTTTTGTTTCTTAAAGGCTAGTTATGACTAGGATAATATTAGCTCTGTGGGGATTTTTGCCAAAGTGTTCATTCTCTGAATAGCAGTTACACGCAACCAGAGCTTAAAGAGGGAGTTCAACTGAGTATGCTCCAGAGTCCAAGTGAAGTTGCTATCTGAGTGTCCCAGATGTTGCAAACATGCACAACGAAAGGGCAGAAAAGAGGGTCGGAGAGGAAGGGCCTTCACTTGTAACCAGAGGAACCCTGGAAGAGCTCCCCATGAGGCTGTTTCAAATCATGGAGTCAAGCGGCTGAATGAACAGCTCTGAGAGCTGGTGTCTCCTCCAGGCCTTGGATACGGATGGGGAGCAGGCCCTGACAGGGTTGGCCTGGAACTAGCTCCCAGTTGCCACATTAAAACACCTCTGAAGTTGCAAACTCAGGCACTGAGAAAAAAGAAAATGCAATTTCTGCTGTTGCCTGTATGACTTTGATATGCATTATGATACATTCTTAAATACATAATTCTCCCCCTTTTTTTTTTTCCCCAAAGGCCTTTTCTTTATGCTGCAAAAATGACAGATGCAGAAGGCATCTTTTTTTTTCCCCATAGGCATCTTTGCAGCATGCAAGTGCCTGCCTCCAAGTTAAGTAACACTCTTCTCATGCAGATCTGCATTTGCAATTTAAAAGCATTAATTTAGCCTAGGAATCTCCTTGTAATGACTCAATACTAAGTTCTAGCCCTGCAAATCTGCAGAATTATTTGAGACATTCCCTTGCTGCAGCTTACAAAGGCAAGCCTACTCTAGTTAGTAGTTGCATTTTTTAAAATGTGTTTATCTGGGTCACTGCTACTTACAGTGTAAGAAGATTTACTGAATCCAGTTTAACAGCCTGGTGCAAAGGAAAAAAACTCTTTAATTAAAACCAAAAGAATATATTGTTTGGTGGGTAAAAATATGAACATTTTAAGTCTGATTGGACTGATTCAAGACTAAAATGGATTTCTATGCAGATTTCATTTGAAGGGAGTTTAAGATATATTTTGTAATCTTTGCTACGAACTACTTAGTGTAATTGGCAATTTCAGCTACAGAAAACAGAAGGGAGAGCACTGGAAATCAGGATGATTTTTTTTTACATGATAACATTTAAAACTATAAGCCCTAAAAAGAATTTGATTTCTGATAATGCTGGTGCATTGGACATGCTGGGGCACAGCTGCTTATATTCCAAATTGCCCAGAGAGGCAGTGTTTCTTTGCCATGCCGCATTCACCATGGGAAGCCAAGGAGAAGCAAACCTGTTTTGCTAGCACTATTCCCATACTCTCACATTTTCCATTAAGAACCAATTTTGTTCTTTCTAGACAAAAGAAATGAGGGATATTCAGAAGACTGGAAAGGCACCTAAATAGTCTTTGTGCATTTCTGCCCTTCCTAGATATTTGTTGGAAAACGCTAAGAAAAAGGGTCATTTTGGGGGGATGGGGGGAGGCAAG